>JARFJB010002353.1:1717500-1832500 GCA_036346205.1 Vesta saturnalis | reverse complement strand
TACATATTCTATCTCAAATCAAGACATTAAAGTAGAAACAAAGACCAAGACATTCAGCGTATCTTTGAATGGAGAAGTAATCACCTAGTTAAAGCTGATGCTAGTAAAACTTAGTGCTGTCTTGCGTCCACCAAAAAAGATCGACCATTTTCAACTCAGACATATTGCTGTGTTGGGAATGACTTAATTTTGACTATCTTCTGCCAGATATTAAAGCAGCTGCTTGTTGTGCAGATCTAAGCAGTGCTTTACCTCGTGATAACTCTTTCTACTGTATGAGGACTAAATTTGACCTCATCTAATATAAAATAATCACCTCTGCCCCTCAATACTCTCACGATACTGTTGATTGTATTCAAAAACGGCGATTAGGCTTGCAAATTACCTGTCTTTTACTTCTGACATACAGTATTTTGAGCATCGAAGAATCGTTTCGGTTGTTTCTCAATCGCTATTGCGCTGCTGAATTACATTGCTTAATACCATCTCGGGCCACTCTTGCCAGGAATACCCGGTTATCTCGTTCCCGTCATCTATATGCAGTACACATCTACATTTGTCGTACCAGGCGGTTGCAATGTACATTCTTCTACACGGCTTCTAAACTTTGAAATGATCTCCCAAGCTCCCGCCTTCCTCTCACTTACGACACGAAAAAATTTAAGGCATCCCCTGTCAATACAGTATCCTCCAATACACCATCCTATGTGTTCTCGACTGCTTTAGCACAATAGGCTAAACTTAACTAAAATTATAATAAAATAATTTATGCAAAAAAAGACTGACATGAACAATCCACTAAATTGATCATAATACTCTGATATATCCAGTACTAAAAATAATAATAGTAATAATAATCGTAATAAATAATAATAATAATAATAATTGTAATAATAAAAATAATAATAATAATAATAATAATAAACGTTTTCATGTTAATCACTAGAGGCATCATGAAATTTTTCAGCCTACAACGTATATAACCTTTTATAATAATCTTTAATAACAGTATACTTCAGTATAAAAGTATAGTTATGCAAAATTCAACGCGGAGTTTAGGAGTTTAGCATAAATCAGACTCTGCTCTTCGATTCAACCTTGGTGCTGAGAAAAGTATGATTATTAAATTTGTTAATAACAGAGAAAAAAGAACATGCTCTCACAGTACTATATGTAATGTAAACGAAAAGAAAAGAAATTAAAGAAAAGAAACATGTAAGACCGGGAAAAAAATAATAATAACAATAATAACGGACTCACTTAACATCAATTTTTAATCTAATTATAACAAATAAGATACACCCACGTACTGCACAAAAATAAAAAAAAAACACCGAAGCCATTTCAATAGCTAAGTTATCATCATCAGCGTTCGACTCTTATCAGTTTCATAAAGTATTAGTGACAATAATTATACGTATTAAGTGTTTTTACCTAGTTTAGAAGACTATGGTATGCATTAGAAATATGATGGCAGAAGGAGCGTTCAAATAGTGAGGTTATGTATTTTGGTGTCTCTATTATGTACTCCAGACCACGTCAGGGAATGTTGTGTGTTGGTGTTCTAAGTACTATTATTTGCTAGGGATAAGAATGAGATTTAATATTTATTACTGTATGATAGTGAAAATTTTTAGTTTAAAGGTGCCCGCACAGTTAAGCGACGAAACACCACGCGAGGCGACGCGAAGCCATCAGTACTTTGGTTGAGTCCGCTCACTTACAGTATCTTCTTCAGTAGTAATATCTATTAAAATTGTTAAAGATGTTGAAAACAAAATGAATGTCTACATATTCGTCTTTAGAAAAATTCATATCAACGTAATTTTCTTATTAAATCAATATTAATCACCTACGAAGCTGGAGAAATTATGATTACTGCCATTTGAAAAAAATGATCGAACAAGTGATACGACTTGATTAATCTTTTTACCCAATTAAATATTAAAATTCTGCCGTTTCTACAGTTTTAACTATTTTAAGCTGGAATTTAGTATTATTGCTAAAGGTAATTAGGATTAATTATCCATAAGATTTCAGCTAAATGAGACCAATTTTTTGGGCGCCACAAGACATGCAGTTTTTCTAGAGATACACAGAGGTCAGTAGCTGCTGAATTATGGTAAAGCTGTATAAAGCACGCCCAAAAACTTTAACAATACTATTGAAAAAAAGATCATATAATTGAAGATATTATTGGTATCATCAATCTCAGGAATTCTGAGTCAGGAGAAAGTGAGTTAGATTTAGATTAGTCTTTAGATAACACCTTCTAGGCTCTGTTTTGCCAATTACAGATGAGTCTAAGTACCTAAGTTTAATTATAGATTTGGATATGAGGTTTAGAACTTAGAAACAAATTAACGCAAAAAGATTATGGTAACATCAAACAACTATACACAATGAAATATCTTTTGAGTTTGAAAACTAAAGCCATGTTGTGTGCCATTAGTGATTTCCTTATTTAATCACTGTGATGTTGTTTATAGACCTTGTCTTGACAGAGAATATTCCAAAAAAAATTCAGACAACTAAAATTGATGTCTACGTCTGATACTCGGAATAAAAAATATGGTCATGTTAAGCATAAATTGAGTTGTGTGGGCTGGTTAAATATGGAAAATCGTAGGTTTTTACATAGATCGTGCTTTTTTCATGACATCATTATATAGTAAAACCTCTCCATATTTGTACAATAAAGTTAAATATAGAATAGATGTTCATAAAGTAAATAAAAGGCGCAAGGGTATGCTAACTCTTCCATCACATAATACTAATTTTTTTAATCGATCATTTTCGTACATTATTAAAATTTATAATTCTATTTCTATCGCATATAAACTCATGGTAGCCTTGTACTTTAAACATGATTTAAAAAAGCACATCCTAAATAAAGGGGCGATGTAATTGATTTGTGTTTGGCGTTCTGTATGCCTTACTGTGTTATGTTTGAAAAATTAGATTTCATTATACTTAATGGTTTTCTGTTTGTTTCTGTTTTGCTTTGTTTCGTTTTGTTATGGGTTAAGTGTAAGAACAGAGGTTCGCATTATTTTATTTTTACTTCTGGAATAACAAAGACTATTATTATTATTACACAGTATCATAAAGAAATAGATTATAAATAATTCGCGGTTATAGCTACGAAATTTATACAAACACTTCTGAATATAAAGACATTTACTAAGTCGATTACTGAACATGAACCAGCTATATTAGAAAATAATACTAAAAGACAATTACACTGTAAGGCATGGCAGTAAGAAAGAAAGGTATTACAGAATTTTTTGCTCGAGCATATAAAACCAAGCAAGTCATTTCTCGTAGCAATATGGTGATTGATACACTAAAACCAAAATACCTAAAACACCGGCAACGCTTCATAGAATAGAATGAGAATCACTTGCAAGAAATAATATAGTGACACAATGCGCAGACATTGCACTATAAGTGGACTACGAATCCCCAACATTCTATCTATTTGTCGCCAGATGGTATAACAGAAAATACTGGAATTATAGGAATAAAATGTTCATATGGATTCGAAGAATCTGATGCTAGTAACCTAAAATTGATTTTTTGTCGAATAATTCTGATTTACGTAGAAACAGTGATTACTACTTCTAGATTCAGGGACTTTCGGAAATCATGGAAAGAGAATGGTGCGATTTGACACTATCAACTGATGTATCAATCACACCCATAGCAGCAAGTAGAAGTAGTGCGCTTTTGAACAATCTTATGTTACAAAAACTAAAAGAATTTTATCATTTTTACTTCTGACCTGTTTTTTAGCAATTTTGGGAAGAACATGGTAAGTAGTCTTGATGGAAAACGGACTATTAGATTAGACACGTTAGTACAAGATGATATCGAAGAGGTACATAGTTACCTACTACGAAACTGTAAATATAAGCGATTATTTTACTCTAAATCCTTATCAGTAAAGAAACACACACACTATATGAAAAATGCAAATTTCATAAAATGCACATATAATGGTCAATATACGTAAATATGCATAAATAATTGCTATTAAACTTAAATTACACCAATTTTTTTTGCATAAGTTGCATATTTGGCCCATGTTTGCATATTTGAACTTTTAGTCTATTTATTTGCATAAAATCAACCATTTTTTGAAAGGATATATTTGCATTAAGCGCTTAAAATAAATTCTTTTTGCAGTCATGCTACTAATTTGCTTTTTCCCGGAATGAGTACCCAGGTAAAGTATATTACATTGTATACAGGGTGTGACGCGAAGATTTTTGATTAAAAGTAATGGCGGATACAGTTATGTTAAAAATCTGAAATTACGAAGCTGTAGGTTTTGGATGACGCTTAGTTCAAATATAATATTGTCCTGAATGTGACACTTCCGGTTATACCGGAAGTAGACGTCAACTTTGTTATTTTAAATGGAACCTAATATTTTTTATTTTATTTTCTAATTCTACATGAAATTCTAGATAAAATTTGTGCGCAATGTCCTATACCAAAAATGAAGTATACTCGAGATATTTCGATTTTTTCAAAAATTTTGAAAAAATTCTAGTCCACATTGAATAACGATATCTCCATTAATAACGAAGCCAGTGACGTGAAATTGTAATCAATGAACAACAAGTGCCTGCCCGTGAACTTCATATATCCATGTCATTGAAATTTTATACAGGGTGTTTTAAACTTAGCCGCCAACATGCACAATTTAAATCATTTATAAGTTGCTTACTTTAAATAGAACACCCTGTATTTTATTACATTTTCCGCTGTATTTTTTAAGCCAATTCGTTTGGTACCAGTATTCCCTATACCTAAATCCAACCACTTTTGAGATAATGCATTATCTTAGTTAAAACGTAACAACACTTAATTATTTCAACATTAGTAAAGGTTAGGCCATGGCTGTCAATGATTTGATAGTTAGAACGTTAATTGTTTATGTTGTTTTGACCAGTTTTACCAGTTTGTATTGCATAGTAAATAATGGCAAATGTAGGATTTAAAAATGATGATTTTTTAAATCTTATTTACGGCGAGTGTAATAGAATTGTTGAACGCTCTTGCCGTGTTTTTGCAGAAAGATTTCCAAATCGACCAAATGCAACTGGTGATATTGTAAGAAGATTGTTTAAAAACTGCCGTGAGTTTGGTCAATTTAAGACAAATATTAATAGAAATTAACCACTAGTGGACAGTGACATAAACGAAATTAATGTTTTGGGTTATTTTACGGCCCCTCCAAATGCCTCCATTAGAGATTGTAAAAGAGATCTTACTTTTTCGACGAGAACAATTCATCGCATTTTGAAAAAACACAAATGGAAACCATTTTCATATCATTTGGTGCTTACAATTAGATGATCTTCTTCGAAGGGTAGAATTCTGTGAATGGTTTTTAATGAAGACCCAAGAGGATGAAAACTTCATAAAAAAAGTTATATGGTGTGATGAAGCAAAGTTTAGCATAAATGGATTATTTAATCGACATAATTCCCATTTTTGGTCTAATGAAAATCCACATGTTAGTAGAGAACGTTGTTTCCAAGATAGTTGGAGTTTTAATGTTTTTTGTGCAATAACAGATGATAAAATTTTATGATGAAAATTTAAATGGTATTGCCACATTTTAGAAGAAACCATACAACCGGCGTTACATACTTTAAGAAGTGGAGAGGCGGCTTCAGCTTGGTATCAGCAAGATGGAGCACCTCCTCATAACTTTGGGCCTGTTGCTCAGCATCTTTACGACATGTTTGATGATAGATGGATTGCCAATCAGAGTCCGTTTCGTTGGTCAGCTCGCTCTCATGATTTGGCTCCTCTAGGTTTTGGTATTTGGGGTTACATTAAAAATCAGGCATTTTCCAAACCTGTTACGACGAAGGCAGATATAATGCAGGGAGTCTTACTTGCTTATGAAAAAATAACAAAATATCACCTTAAATAATGGAAATCATGGCCTACCCTTTACTAATGTTGAAATAATTAAGTGTTGTGATGTTTTAACTAAAATAATGAAATATCTCGAAAGTGGTTGGATTTAAGTATAAAGAATGCTGATACCAAACGAATTGGCTTAAAAAAAACAGCGGAAAATGTAATAAAATACAGGGTGTTGTATTTAATGTAAGCAACTTATAAATGATTTAAATTGTGCATGTTGGCGGCTAAGTTTAAAACACCCTGTATGAAATATCAATGAGATGGACATATAGAGTTAACGGGCAAGCGCTTGTTGTTTATTGGTTACAATTTCACGTCACTAGCTTCGTTATTAATGGAGATATCGTTATTCAATGTGGACTAGGATTTTTTCAAAATTAAAAAAGAAATCGAAATATCTCGAAAATACTTCATTTTTGGTATAGGACATGATGCACATATTTTATCTAGAATTTCATGTAGAAATCGAAAATAAAATAAAAAATATTAGGTTCCATTTAAAATAACAAAGTTGACGTCTACTTCCGGTATAACCGGAAGTGCCACATTTAGGACAATATTATATTTGAACTTAGCGTCATCCAAAACCTACAGTACCGTAATTTCATATTTTTAACATAACTGTATCCGCCATTACTTTTAATCAAAACTCTTCGCGCTACACCCTGTATAACAACTTTAATCCAATTGTAAAACCGATATTTCTACGACAGGGGTAATTAGAAAGTTCCTTAAAATACTAAAATAACATATTGTTGCTGTTTTAGCTCATTTACAATATTGCGTGTTATAGTGAGTGTTGTGTCGATATTATCCAGCATGTCTTTTACAAAATTACATTCCTGGATTAAACCATGTCCTGAATTTATTTTGGGTGGGGAGAAGACTTTTGCCGAGCATGCTCTAAAATCTTTATTATATCCATTTTTTTTTTGCATTTGACAGTGCATATTTAATTTGATAGTTGGATCTTACGGATAATACTAAATTGTGCAAAAGCATAGATTTCTAGTAGCGAATTTTGAAAAGCATTTAGTGATAAGTTCATTTTATAATAATATAAATAATAATTAATAAACACGTTTTAATAAGTTTGATTGTGTTTAATATTTTTTAGTTCGTTGAATTTGTAGGTGTGTTCGAAATTGAGCAAAATAAATGTTTAAAAACTTGTCTACTGGTCTGCATATTTAAAAAAAATATTGCGTATGTTTAACAAATAGCGTGCATATACATGCGCATATTTTACGGATAAATCACTGCATATATTCCTTTCTCTGCTCATCAGGTCTTATCCAGTTTTGTTGTGGATGTATGTTCGGGATTGTTTCCTATAGAAACATGCACGACAATTTTTGACTGCAACATACTAAATGAGCGTATTCTAAATTTGGTTTGCTTGTTGTGTTTCATCTTAATGGAGGTAATTTATTCATTCATTTCATCTTAATTTAGCTAACATAAGCCAAAAAGCATTTATTGGTATTGATCCGCTTGGTAGCAAGCATATTAAACTTGATACATACTTTACTAAATTTTGCTTATGACACTGAAAAACCAATTTTAAATGGACAACGATAACCTTACAATATGAGAAACAAATATATAGCTGTAACTGCGGGTTATGTATTAGAGCTGGGATTTATATGCACAAAAATTAGTCAAAATATGCGCATATATATGCATCTAAAATCTTTAAAATCTGCGCTTGATTCTCTAAAATATGCACAAAAATATGCAGCATATGCACTAAATTTTACTCACAATAATAAACAAAATATTTTTAATTACATTTAATTACATATTTACCTTTGAACATATTCGTTCATAAGAAAAACTTACAATAAAATATTTTTAAACATTTATTTTTAAAATAATACATATACAATACATATAAAACAACAATAATATTAATGACTAATGAGATTAACTAATATAATAATAAGACAATACAAATCATTAATTATTTAATTTATTGTTATTTACATTACCAAAACAGTGTATAATTATATACTTGTAAACCATTGCCTTCTATCGGAAAGTGTATTCTTGTATATAGAAAGCTTCGATCTACATCTACAGATGTAATGTAATTTTAAAACAGGAATGATTGCAGGATCTACATTACTTAGCACAAATTCACCTTGTAACATTTTTGAAACATTTTCAAGAATGCTAAACCCTTCATTTTTAATTATACCACCACTAAGTTTTTGTTCAATGATATTTCCAATTTTTCCGGTAACTCCACCAATCGATTTTTTGAGACTTTTAACTAATTCAACTGACTCCATTAAAGGCATTCCCTGTTTTTCTACATTCAAAATTGTTGCGACGAATGGGTTATAATTGGTCTTAATAAATGCTAACTGCTGTGGTAGTTCAGAATTCCGCAACACTTTTTTTGATTCTATAATTGCCGCTGAACTATCAGATAAATCTACAATTACCTCTTTAACTTAATTAAAATGTTCTGCATAGAAAATAGCAGCATTTAACCAAGCTCTCCGCCTAGTAATAACAGGTTGGGGGGCAGAGGTGTATTTCGTAATTTTTCCTTGTACAGTTGTGTTTTCAGGAGCGCTCTTATAAACACTTTTTTAACATTACTAATGAAAATATTTACAAGTGGAAATTGTATCCTTATTTCTCCACCACTCTATTAAACATGTGTGAATTGAATATTTATAGAATATTTTTAGGTTTTTTGCTGCTTTAATCATATACGTAGCTGCATCCGATAATATCAATATAAGCTATCGCTTACAAATCTAGTTACTCTTAAATCATCTACTTTATCGATTTCTTTGCAGCGAAATAACATGGGCTAGGATGTACCCCATCTAAGATCCCAAGCATTAGATTAACGATGGCACGCCCACAAATATCGGTGGTTCCATCTACAATAAAATAAATATGGTTTTCACCTACACGGTTTCGTATTGTTTTCATTGTACTAATATAAACATCATTAATATATTTTTTCTTAGTCTACTTTCGTCTGGAATTGACATTTTACAGAATTTTTCCAGAAAAGACAAAACTTTCGTTTCCTAACTTTGATAATGGTATGTTTGAATTAACAAGTGCCTGACAGCTCTGAATTAAAAGTTTCCCTTCCATTATCTGTAGAACTTGCAACCACTGATTCCTTTAGGGATAGTTGTGTACCGCCTTTTTTAAATCTAACTTGATGTAAGGGAGTTCCAATGTGTTGCGTTATTTGAAATTTTTTTCCACAGGGTATCTGTGAAAATTACAAGTAATATCCAATTAAGATCTAGCAATTTAAAATAATAAAACTGATAGGCAATTATATTTAAAATCAAAAACCCACTACAGAAAAATAATTAATAAAAAATACTACTTACTATTTTGCTGCATGTCTTACAAAACACTTTTTCGCATCGAGTATAAGCTCTGGAAAGTCCTTTACCCAAACCGAAACCAAACTATTAATTTTTGCCATTATTTAAATAACAATCAAAATAATCACGCTGCGACGATTTTGTAGTTTAATGCTCACCGCGTACTTTCCAATATATGTTCACTACAGCACGTCTTACAAATACAGAATTACTTAAATTTAAAATCTGAGTACTAACCACTTTTATACAGATCCTTTTCAAGGACAAGTCAAATATTGTCCACAACTCAGGGATTAAGAATGGAACACCCCAAAAAGAAATGTCGGCAAGCAACCACAATAATAGTTAATAGCATTTAACCACGTAAACCTGCATTGCGGAAAATTCCTTAATCCGCTTGAAATATTTCTGAGCAAGTTATTCAAGGTAACAATGGGAATTAGTGATGGGAATAATCGAGACCTTTCCATAATCGATTATTTTATTACTATTTATTAGTAATCGAGATATTTTAATTATCGACTAATATTAGTAGTTACTAATTAGTAGTTTGAAAATTTCTAAACTAAAGGATCATAAAAAGCTACTAAAGAAAAGCAAATTATTGAAACGAGCTTTTCCCCCGCAAAATTTTGCGGTAAACATTTGATTTGAAATTGTTTGCAAAATTTAAATCAAATTTGTAAAAAAACTAGAACCTTAAAATCAAATTCTAGCTCCGTCATTTCTTTTTACACAAATTTACCTTTATATGAAAAAAAATCGTTGAAATACGTCAAGCGGTTGTCTCGCAATCTGTGTGAACTAAATGACCCGATTATTTTAATATATAGGATTATATAATTTCAATTTAATTTGATATGTTTCGGTAAGTTAAAGAAAACGTCTTTAAAATTTTGATATAAGCATTACGCATATTGCAATTGCTTATTAACATTAAAGTATCCGGTCTATTCACCCATTCATAGAAATAATTTCATTAAATTACTATTTGGAATTTGAATAACAAATGAAATTAGTCAAACGAACAATAATAATAACTTATTGCCAATGGCCCTCAACAATAACCTATTGAAAATTTTAAACTGAAAGATTTATTGCATTCTACCTTCATGAGTTTCCTGTAGATAAATAAATATGCAATAATACACATAAGTTAATATTACTTCATTGAATCTCCAAAATGGGAAGAAGAAAAAAGACGGCGAAAAACTTTCGCGAATGTATAGAATAAATGTAATTTCTCATTTTCATTATAAAAAAAAACTTAAAATTGAAAAAATATGCAATAAAATGCACGCAATGAGTGAAATATGCAATATATTCACATCACGTAAATATGCAAAATAAAGTTGGTGTCAATCGAATTTAAATTATGCGATTCGTGTATAAACAAAATATTTATAATGGCTTATCTATATAATGGAATAATAGGGTATTCTAAAATTTGCATCAGTTATTTAATTTTAATTTGAGAAAGAATTTCTATGTTTTCGTTAAGCTTTTGGATTAGGTAAGCATTTATTTACAAAACAGACGTAATTCTTTAGTAAGTTTTTTTAATATTATTTATTTATTATTTTAATATTATGCTGATAAAAATATGAATGTACTGCACAAAACACATTTCCTTTGTTTTTAGAAGCTGATGCATAATATTCAATGCACCTAAAACATGTTACGGATATCGAAAAAACTAAATTAGTTTCCAATCGGTTAAAGAAAAGTGAAGTTGATTGTAAGAGCACATCAACGTAACACACAGACAAATTTAATAATAAAAAATGTATGACATTGGGCTAGTAATCCCTTAGAATCTAATACAAATTTAGATCCAACTATAAGGAAAATTCCAGATGATCACGTTATATCAAAACTATTTGAAAAAGGTACATTTTTTTAATTTTTTGTAATCCACACATTTTCATCAATCAGTCCCGAACCGTCTACATGAATATCAGAGTGTTGTTTTTGAAAACCAGTTAATGACCACAGAGGTTCTTTTTTTAGCAATACCCAACGAAATGTTTGCATTCATTTATCTAAGTAGGCTATTCAAGGTTTTCATGGTCACTGGCGTTTTATGTTACGGCTAGGCCTTCTTCTTCATGTATCAAAGCTACTATATAGTGTTAACTTGATTTAGCAGAAAGACCTCATTTCTCCGTTCTATCAATCGTTGCTTTAAATTTGATAAAACCATGTATACTTCTACCATTAAGTATTTTTCAGATTTCACTTGCAGCATGCATTTATGAAATGTATAAGCTTGCGAGTGAAGAAACGTAGCCAAACTTCAACATTAACAAACTCTTTTAATTGTTCAACTCGAACAGTATAAATGTAGAAATAGCCATAGATTTTCACAATAATTGCATTAATGTCAATAGACAAGCAAAGTGTCGGCTGATGTGTGAATACAGTTATGAAAGGTATGAGCAGCACCGTTCATCCCAACTAAAAGTCTTTTAAGTAACTGCTGAACTTTATGGAAGACGTTATTTTGGCGATGTCTTGCTGCTCCTCAAAATTGTAATTTGTGTTGTCAGTGCACAATGCCATTACTTTTGTTGTTAATTCGTATTTGTCACCCGTCTTAATAATATATTCGGATATAATGTCTGAAGCTTCACCTGGAGGATCTTAAACTTACAAAAGTTGTACTTGAATGCTCTTGTCTTTCTTAACATATCTTACGAGTACAGGAAAATTTTTTTACGCTCCTGTGATTTGAACAGTATAATGGTTACAAAATTCACCGTTTCAAGATCACTTTGTATGGAGCTTAATGATTCCTTTTGTAAAATATAACAAGCAATACTTTCAGATTTGGTTCTAGCACATGAAAATTTTTGTTGGAAGCAACTTTTTATTAGCAATCCATAGAACGGAACGACTGATTGTGGATCACGTTGTGGTATAACCAAGTACATTCAATTGCAGCCAGCTTTCATTCTTCATTTCCACGTGTATTTGGGCAAAACAGACGAAATTTTGCTACTACTAGAAGCATCAATGTCTGCCTTTTTATGATTAAGAGTGGATATGTGTTGAACAATATCCCCTCTTCCACCGTGTGGAAGTGAAAACTGTGCACAACAATTTAAGCACCCTACATCACTATCTGAGGTTGTCTTTTTAATAAACGGATACTCACTTTCCAAATCTCTATTAAATGTACACTTTCTTTTTTTTTGGCATTTTCTGATTTTCTACCGTGCTAGATACAAACTATATAATGATTTAAAATGGTGCCGGGTATAATGAAGTGGTATAAAATTTAATAGGTATAAATCAATGTTTTAAAGCATTCTCAATACAAATCGTTAAAATAACTAGAGACACATACCATTCATTAAAAAATAATGCGTTGGCTCAGAAGGTAGATTAAATCGGCCAGGTTCGTGCTTTTTGATTTGATTAATTACCACAAATTTCTGGTTAGTTACGTACTTCCACTTAACATCAATATAGTAACTTCAATGCAACAATAATAAAAATTATCTCGGACGCCAAGATATTTTTTTTTATTATGCTTGGAATAACTAAACCGAGGATACAATAAAGCATTCACCAAATGTCAAAATAAGAAATATACAAACTATATTTATTAAGCATTTAAATTTGGTATTTTATAAAATAAATCTTAAAAATAGCCTTATACTAAGAAATCATTAGAGTATAAATACCTGTTATAAGTATTTATGTACAACTTTTTGATAACCTCTGGTATCAAAAGGAATGCGGTAATATAAACCATAGATGATGTAATATTTGTACAAATGTTGCGCAATCTGTCGTAATTTCAATGCTGTACGTTGTAAACCATACCAATGTTGAATTCACTTCTTACAAATTTATCTTCATTGAAATTTGAATTATCCAGTATTTATTGCATTCTCTTGAAGGTTCAAATAAAAAATGTGATCTAAATTTAGATCTGAATTAAATGCAAAAATGTAATCATAAGAATCAACAATTCCAAAAGTGGTAAAAATAGTAAAAGTATAAAGTACCAAAAATAGGAAAAGTGCCTGTAAAAGCAAATATCTTACATTTTAATATAATACGAGTTAAATGTATCTTACCATTAAATCAATGGCACTTTTCACAAAATTCTGGTGGAAACCAAAAATGGCTTCCCACTCAAAACAAAATTCATCAAGCAATGCTAAAAATGACGCTCACGATGTCAGGTGATATAGCTATGCGCAAGAAATATTTGCGAAAAAAAATTAATTCAAATATATGGAAGTATAAACCCTTAAAAAGATATGCAACTTAAGTTACAACCAAATGCAAATTAAGTTGCCTACCACAACTTATAACTCATTAATAACCAAAAACCCTTTTTTCTTATATTTCACAACTAAATGAACGAAAAACGTAAAAGATTCGTTACAACTACACTACAACGATTATTTATGTTTATTTACACGCACCGGTGTATTTATTTTCCACACCTACAAGACAACGTCGTGGTGTCGTAATAAATTTTTTTTTTGCGCTAGGCTTGGTACCTAATTCTACCTCATAAGCGGGATCGCGCGCTATTTATTTAAGTTGATAAAAGTGCTAGAATGGTCTCGTAAATTGTAGAACTTGTGATGTCATCCTATTGTGTCTTATCTGAATGTTATGCCATCTTTGTCGTACTTCTACTCTTTGATCAAGTAATTAAAAGCCAGAAACAGGACAAAAAGGGGACTTCCTTATAAATACGAAACATTTACATAATTTATTCAAATAATTACATTACATATAAGAAATGAGATGTTTAAAAAAGGGACTCTCCCCTATAATACGGGATGAATGGTCGCCTTTTGTTAGTATTGCACTTTTTGCAAATGCTGTGGGATACGAAAATCAGCAGTTATTATGAAAGTTATGGGTGCAATACATGGAGCGCTCATAAATACTAGTGATAAGGTAGTACAAGTAGGGTAGAAAATGATTTTTGCGCTCGGAGAGTCAAAGTTTATCATTACAAAACAGGGACTGGAGAAATGATGTAGAGGATTGAAAATAACTGATTGTTTATTTACTTTGTTAACTGTAAATTAAGTGTACTGTACAAAAGTAGTTGGAGAAAGATACATTTTTCGTACCGGTACCTACGGGTATTTAACTCTTCTTGAAGGTAGGTAACAAAACTGGATGGCTAACAATAGCAGGTATAATCAAACTCGTTTCTTTGATACATCCTTCATTCTCGATTAACATGATTATTTAAAGTTATTGAAGAATACCCTGAAATCTGTAAAAGATAGGTAGACGTCAGCGCGAAAAAATCGTATATACACCCCTGAAGCGAAATGCCATTTTTCCTTTTCGCCCTCGGGTACAAATTGCACCGCGGTAAACATAATGCATTTCCTTCCCTTAATGTATAATATAGTATTTTGCACTTGGGACAGTAAAAGTCCGTTTCTCTGGTCACAAACAGGAACTAAAATTGCGTTTTATTTCTTAGAAAACAAAATATTAATAAAAACTCACTCACGTGACATTTGTTATAAATCATAAAGTCAAACTCGTTCCCATGATACACATTTCATTTTCTATTAACATGATTATATCAAGTTATTAACGAACATTCTTAAATCTGTTAAAAACTATTTATACGCCTGTCCGAGCGTACAAAATTGGTGTATTCATCCCTGGAGCAAAATGCCATCTTTCGCTTGATGCATTGTACAAATTGCACCGCAGATAAACTAATGCATTTCTCTCCCTTTGATGTAAATAATAACTTAATAATGTGTTTAAAACAATGCTTTAAAATACGTAATTAGAAGCTACATCAACAGGTTTTTTTCAGCTATTACCTTTCCATGTAAACATGCCAACTTTTATACCATTAGCATGAAAAGCAGCTGTTGACTGCTAAGCACTCATTGCTAAAGAAAGTATCCGATATTGGAATTTGCTAACAACAGTAGTATTAACATATATGCAGTTTTCAAAGCCAGGTAAATGTATAAAGGTTGGTTAGGTGTACCAATGCACACTCAATGGTTAAACATCTTTCCAGTATTAAATATACAAAATCCATGTGCAGTACTAGCTTTTCTTACTCTTTGCGATTTACTAATTATTAAGGAAAATGTGAAACGCAAGATCAGACGTGTCCCACGAATATTTTTATTTGAAGGGTCTTCTAGCCTAAATCAACCCTAGAACGGCATTGTAAGTTGACGGCGCCTGGGGTACATTACTATATGCTACGAGCGAGCTATCCTAGAAAGAAAAATGTGAAACGGTAGGTCCGAAATAATTTTTTTTGTTGGGGTGTTTTACTCTAAGAACCTCATAATGGCGTTCTAAGTCAACCATGATTGTGTACATATAGTATAGTTATGCTTCTGAAAAATGTTCTTGGAAAGGAAAATGTGAAACCGTAGTCCGAAAGGGCGCAATAATTTTTTCTCTGGAAGGGTGTTTTACCCTAAGTGAACCCCATGGCATTCTACGTCGACGCCGCTTGCTGTAAATACAGTACTTGCTACTAGACAATTACCCTTTAAAGGAAAAAATGAAACGGTGGGTCAGTAGGGCGCATTAATTTTTTTCTGTGAAGGGTGTTCTGCCCTAAGTGAACCCCAGAACGACATTAGTTTATACCTAAAATAATTGAAGTATTGAAAAATGTATATTAACCTCTTTTAAATTTACTTGAAAGTATAGAGAATTTCTAATCTAGGCATCATTTAAAGTTTTATCCTCTACTACGAATCATGTTAGGCCAAATACTTCTTTCCAACTTAATATCGTGGTACTATCTACCTTAATTTGCATTTAACTAGGATAATAAACTCCAAGGTAAAAATATACTTCACGTTTAAGTTAAACATTAAGTATAATTGTAACAAATTTATTGTACTGTCACAGATGTAAATATTTAAATCTCTTATATAAGCCGTGTCAGCCCTACATTCAATCACTAAATCTATGTACATATAACATACAGATTCAATGATCGGGATCTGATACAATCTATTTACTCTATCAACACTTTTAATAATTCTCTTAAAAAACAAAGTCAAATCTACCTTAAGCACGTGACTATTAACTTACTTCAATATTATATAAGAACATGAAATTTCTTACAATAGGAGTTAATATCTCTTTGTTTCGTATTCCTTATAGTTCACAATATGCACCAACACTAGTATATATCCCAAGATAAGTGTGGTATAATATTTACGTTGGAATACTGTCCAACTGTGTTAAGATACAATTATTCGAAACGCTTAACATTCATCTTCCTATTTTCATCATGCGTGATTAGTTATTTGGGTTGGGAGAAGGATTAGTATCCATTTAGAGGATAAAACTGAGATTGTAAATCCCAGAGTAAGTAATTCATCTGGACCTAACATGGAGACAGCCGATGTTCGCTGCCGTTCACTATGAATAAGACGCATCTTTCATGTTTTGGTCCGCCCCGGGTATTTTATTTCCCCCATACCACCCACATCTGGAAGAGATGGTTGAATGTGCTCTTGTCCATTTTAAATGTGCAACACAACATTTATATTGTACTGCAGCATTACGTTTAAGTAATTGCCGACAAGAAACTTTCAATTTTAATATTCGAAATTTTTTAGAATTAAAAGTAACAAAAATAAAATTGCGGAAATATTTAAAGTTTCGACATTGCTTTTAGTTTCTTAGTCGTGTCTATTTTTGCAAAACTAACAATTATATGTAAACTTAATATGCAATTTTGATTAACCAAAACATAATCTTTCAAACAACGCGTAATTTGTTTTATTTCTGAACAATTTTTGTTGAATTTAGTATACATTTTATCAATAAGTGGCGCCTTCGAAGATAAATTAAGGTCGAAGCAGTTACGGCTCGTCATCCTTTATAAATCCTAAATTGAATGTTCACTTGTAAACCTATTTCGAATTTGACGTGTTATATTTATACAAAATGCTTTAATGTATTCACAATTCATCATCAACCCTTTCCCAGTGGCGTATCTTAAGGCCTAAATATATAAATTTCCGTTATGGGATTCATATTTAAGTATGAATAATGATCACTAGTTCAATGAGTATGACGGTTTTGAGTGAAAAGCGTAAGTACTGAATTTAGTTGAATGTTACATCCAATATTGCGTAACTTTCGTTCTAATCATGCAACATACTCCCACAAGCACGCGATCCAGGAACCGCAACTGTCGGTGAGTGGCAGAGAGTGGATAAGCTCCACTCATCATCACAGCGGACAATGATTATTACAGACATTCAACTGTGTCGCATCACCGCCAATACAGCACAGCCGTATAGTGGGGGATATGAACGGATGGGTGGATGTACAGAGAGAATATACTGAACGCGTTCTAGGAAAGTTCGGAGACCAAAGAGTAGATAAGAATGGTGAACCCCTGGTAAACGTCTAGGTGCAGTGAATCCTGCTTATATCTAATACGTGGTTTAAACATAAAAATGTGCATGTGGTTACATGGCAAAGAGGTCAATTTAAAAGTATGATAGACTTGATAGTGAATGATGAACGACTTAGAAATCTGGTGACAGACACAAAAGTAATGCACAAAGCGGAGTGTGGATCGGACCACTTATTGGTTGTATCGAGAGTGTGTTTAGGGAAAAAGTGGGTCTGAAGAAGGAAAGTAAACGTAGTGCGAACGTCCAGAATTAGGGTAGACAAACTAATGGGTAATGGTGCGAGAATAAAATACGAAGATGCTGTGAGTAAAAAGTTGAATGTCAATGAAATAGTGCGGAACGAACAAATAAAATACGCTGACATTGAAAGTGTATGGATAATGTTGAAAAATTGTGTTGTCATTTGTGCCATGGAGATATGTGGAAAAATGACTGTAGGTAGACAGAAAAAATGTGCTTGGTGAAGTGAATCGGTAAAAAAGGCAGCATGCAAAAGAAAAGATGTATACATAACAATGATTGCTGCACAAAAGTAGAGAAAATGAATAGTGATTTTGAGGAAAACAAAATACTCTTCTCGAAATAGGTCAAAAATACAACAAGTGGCCCGAAAGAGAACGCCGAAGGAATGATGAATATGAGCAACGAAATAGTATGGGACGATTGTGAAGTCAGGAAATGGTGGCAAGAAGATTTCGGAAAGCTGTACAGTTTGTGATGAAGGTAGGACTGAAGGGATAAATAAGGAGAATATTGAAGGAATGGTAAATGAAGCTGAGAAGGATGTAGGAATAAATGTGGTAGGGAAAACGTTAGGAAGGTCGAAAAACGCAAAGAACTTATACGAAGATTGTGTGAATTATTCAATGTATGCTTTGTGTGGAAAAGTGCCGAGGGATTGGAAGAACGCGTTCGTTGTACTACTATATAAGGGTAAGGGGAACAAGAACAAAATACAAAGGTGTTAAGAAGAAATTAGGTTTGAAAGATACACTGGAAGGTACTTTCAAAGATGATCAAGGGCATGTGACATTACTAATCCAATTCTTAAAAGAAACTGGATTAATTAATAAAGTATAAAATCAAAACTTGAAGAAATGGCAAAAGACCTTAGCAGTTATGCCAAAAAAATAAAATAATAATACGCAAGTTCAGATAATTGAGGTATGAAAACCTGATTTGTTATTCTACTTGAGCCTGCTATAAGGTAGAAAAAGAAAGTAGAAGGTACTAAATGTCGTAGTTAAAAGTTAAAAAAATTAACATATGTGTGTGAGGTAAAGTTTGTTGCAAGTGAACAAGTTTCTAATGTGACCAAATGTACAGTCAAGTTAGCTTGCTTATTGTATTAATAAAAAATATTTTTTGTAGTTATATTTAAATCTTTTTATGTCGTCATCCGCAAATTCAGTTAAGGGTTCGTTTAAGAGTTTGGACGCTCGATATCTAAATGTTCGTTTAAAGAAGGTGGTTCTGCGTTTTGATATTGAAAACATATTTAGATTTTCGTCTAATTTAAATTATGTGCATCTGTACGGTATGTTAATTTTTTATGTAGGTATGGTGGAGATTGCTTGTCAATAATTTTTGGAAAATACACACTGCGTGGAGACGTCGCCTATGCGATATGTTTAACCATTTGGTCTTTCTGAGTGCATGTGAAACACTCTTTCCTTTTTTTATTCCATACGCTAACCGCAAGCATGAGTTTTGGACTGTTTGTATACGTTTCTGTGTTGTACTGTCAATGCCTGAAGTATAAACATAATCACAATGGTCAAATTTGCTTAATATTACGGAATTACATAATTGTTATTTCAAATCTGTATTTAATACATGCCTTGATGGATACACCACTTTTAGGCAAGAATATGATCTTCCGATTAAACCATTAATGTGAGTTCTAAACCTAATATTTTTGTCTATAATGAGACCTAAGTTGTTTACTTCGGATTTTTCTTGCAACTGTGCTCCAACCAGGTTAATGGTTAAACTGCTGGAAATGTGATGTTTACCAAAAAACATAACCTTTGATTTGTTTGGATTAATTATTAAATCATGTTGTTTTGAAAGGTTCAAGAGATTAGATAAATCTAAATTCAGAGTATTTATTTCGGCATTAGCTTCTAAGGGATCAAATATGTGACATATTTGCGTATCATCTGCATACGTATGACCTTTCACTGTGTTTAAACAGGATAAGAAACTTGGCGTATACATGGAATAAAACAGTGGTCCAAGAATTGAACCCTGAGGAATACCTTTGCTAATCTTTAACCACTCGGAATGTGTATTGTTAAATAACACTTGCTGTTACCTACCAACTAGATAATTTTTTAATAGTTCAATAGGCGCATTGTTTAATCCCAAATAATGAAAATTTCCAAGCAGTATTTTATATTTGATTACATCGAAGGGCTTTGATTAGTCGAGTACAAGAATACAACATCTTTTATTATCTATAGCAGTAATGGTTTCGTCTACTACATGCAAAAGTACCGTTCCACTACTATGGTTAGGTCGAAAACCAGATTGGTATACCGGGATTAAGTCAAATTTTTCTAAGTGGTTTCGTAACTGCTTTTCAACGACACTTTCAAACACTTTTGATAAGACTACTGGTAGTGTAGAGAGATCGTTGTACCGTTCCACTTCATGTTTTTTAGCTATTGCTGGAATTTTAGCCATTTTCCAAACCTCTGGGTAAGTATTTGTTTCCAAAAAAAATTGACTATATGAACAAGGTATGGTATTATGATCGGTGTGCAGTACAGAATCATATTTATATTTAAACTATCATACCCCGCTGCTTTACTTTTAATTGTAAAAAGTGTCTTTGATGCCTAATTCGCTTATGAGGTGAAATTGAAAACCTTCTAAAAAGTTTACTTTAGTATTTTCATTGTAATATTTTACAATGTTTTCTTCTTCCATAGTGTTACTACTTAAAGAAGACGCCATATTTGCGATAAATTCGTTAATTTCATCAACATTCTGCATATGCTCCGGTATTTTTGGTTTGGGTTTATTATAAATATTTAAACGTTTCAACTCTTTTCACACTGCACCCGTACCGTAACTCCAAATCTTGTTATTTAGATGTGCTTTTTTTCATTCTGAATGGCTGTATTAATGTAGTTCCGCAGGGTTTTATAGTAGCCCTTGTGATTAGGACTATAAATTGTTTTAAATTGTTTTAATGCCTGGTTTCTCAAATGTATCATGTACTTGATGTTATTTGTAATCCAAGGTTTATGCTGTTTAGCAAATCTAGCTGACTTTAGTGCTGCATGTACATCAAACACATTTGTAATTAATTCATTAAGTAATAAAACTTTGTCATTAACAGTGGGTAATCGTCTAATTTGTGTCCAAGGTAACCCAGGTCCAAGTCGGAGTAAGAATTTTTGTAATTAAACAAACTGTAATCGCGATATGTTTTAAATACGTGATTAATTTTCCTTTCGGCTTTTGTGCGTAAACTAGAAAAAGTTAAAAAATGATCGGCAACTGTAATGTTAGGTACTCCGGAATTTTGAATTACTTCCTTGTTACTGATAATCATTAAACCTATCAAGGTATTAGTAGTTTCTGTGATTCGAGTGGGTTTGGTAATATCTGTTTTAAGCCTACAGAAGCTTACAGTAGAGTAATATAATTTAAACATGTTAATATTGAAGTCGCCGACACAAATTAAAACGTCACAAACTGGAACGAGGTTTGACAGATGATCTTTAAAATCAAATAGAAATCCAGTTATAGATTTATTTATATTTATAAATTGCACCGATAACATATTTTTTACTATTTATTTGACAACTTACCCATAAATGTTCAAAACTGTTATATTTCTTCAATACATAAGTTTTCACTTTAAAAATACCCTTATAAAACAAAGAAACCACATCGTCCTTCTCTATCAGAACGTTTTACACTGTAGTTAATTATATGTAAGTCTTTACTTCTAACATTAGCATTTAGCTTTAGTTTCCGTTACTGCGAAAAATCAAAGCTCTTAGATCACACATTTAGTTGATCAATGCAAATTTTTTCATCCTTTTTTTATACACATATAAAAAACAAATAACTTAAAATTAAAACGATCTTAACTCATCTAAACGGTGCTTACGAAGGTAATTTAGTTTTAGTTTTAAGGACCATTTAATCACCAACACAAGGATTGCTTAGAACTGCTGCATCATTGATTCTAAGTTAAATTATTTTGCACCAGACCACCAATTATGTTTATATTCTAAATTTTCTTGGAGTACTTTGCATTCATTAATAGCGTCTTTTAACTCAGATTCATTATTGAGGATGTTCTTTTTACCATTAGGGAAAACTACGCATACACGTCTATCTTGTGTCCACGCCGATTTATTACCAAACGTTTCTCGAGCCTCCCGGTAGAGCCGAAAACGTTTTTGAGTAAGGGATTCACTGACCATAAACTTAATACCCTTTAATTTCCTTTTATTAACTCACACCGTATTTCTAACAATGTAAGACGTGAACTTTACAATAATTAGTCTCTGTGTACTTTTGGAAGAGTGTCCTAATCTGTGGCAATTATCAGTAGTGTTTTCCGAAATATTATCCAGTCCAAGTTGATCCTTAAAGGAATTAAACACTACGTTACAGATGTCTTCTTCCTTATTATCAATAATGCCATGTAATTTTAAGCAATTCTTCCTTGAATATGATTCCTGATCTTCTATACGGTCTTCAATCTCTAATATTGCGCTGTTTAATTCTTGCATACATGGTAAATGTGAGATTTAAATTTTTGAAAATCACTAGCAATATCCTTTAGTTTTGTGGATTCCTCTTGCATTGTATTTTTAAATGTGTCTTCGACAGACCGTATTTTGTTTTTGTATTGACCACTCATTTTAACTGGATTATTTAATACTTTAATGTGAAACTTTTATATTATATATACAGGGTGTTCAGAAAGGTGTGGTCAAAACTGCTAGGACGTATAGTGGGGCTCAAAATAACCCTAGTCGTCATTTGAATTTTTTTCTCTGTCTTCGTTATGGAGTTATCGTCCTTCAAAGTCAGAAATTAAAAATTGAATTTCAATGATAATTTTTAAACCACTTCTTTCATTACCATGAAATTTAGACACCCTAGATATCTCATAGAAAGGCATTTTTTGACACTTGAATTCATTGTACCTTTATTGTATAGGTAAAGCCAAAATTAAGATACTAGATTAAAACAATTTTTGACAGTATTGATAATTTTGGAATTTTACTATAGTAGTTTCATTACCCTATCATTTATAAACAAAAAAAGTACTCTTGTGCGAAATCGATATCTCGAAACCGTTTTCGAGAAAAATGCATTTTAGTGAATCCATGTAAATTGCGAATTAAGTCAAACAAAAAAATGTACTATCATTCTGCTAAGTTCATTAGAATTTGAAAATGAATACGAAACGAAAAAATTTTGAAATAGTAAACTGTGTTACGTGTTTATCCATTTGTTTGGACTTCTGAATGCGAAACCGCTTTTACTTCTTTAAAAGAATGTCTAGTGTCAGCTCCTATTCTTTCTTGTCCTGATTTCTCACAACCATTTGTCATTCAAACAGATGCCTCTGACTTTGGTATCGGTGCGGTACTCTGTCAACAATTTCCTACTGGCGAAAAGGTAGTCAGTTATATTAGTAGATCTTTGATTAAGGCTGAACGTCACTATTCCACTACGGAAAAAGAGTGTCTGGCTGTTATCTGGGCTATTGAGAAACTTCGTCCCTACATTGAGGGTTCTCACTTTACCGTCGTTACTGACCACCATTCTTTGATATGGTTAAATAACTTACAGAATCCTACTGGACGGCTTTGTCGTTGGGCGATTCGCCTGCAGCAGCACGACTTTTCGATTATTCACCGTAAAGGTAAAGAACATCTAGTACCTGACGCTCTGTCGAGATCAGTTCCGAAAATAGACTGTATTGATACTTCTTCAACTTCTTTAGTCACTCTGCCTGTTCAGGATAAATGGTATTTAAAAACCATTTCTCGTATCTCTACATTCCCTAGAAAATATCCTTCTTGGGTTGTACAGGACGGACTCCTTTATAAACGTTCCAAATTTTCTTCTTCAGATTCTTCTTCGGCCCATTGGAAAATAGTCGTTCCTAAAGAACAACGCAAACGTATTATTTCTGAAAACCACGATCTTCCAACTTCTGGTCACTTTGGAGTCACTAAAACTATTGCTAAAATTTCTATTCATTACTACTGGCCTGCACTTCGTGCAGATGTCATTCGCTATATTCGGCGGTGTGCTGTCTGTTCTGCACATAAAGTTGAACAGTCTGCTCCACCGGGGTTTCTAGCACCAAGAGCCAAACCTACTAAGCCTTGGCAAATTTTATGTTTGGATATCGTCGGTCCTCTTCCTAGGTCCTCTAAAGGACATGCTTTTGTGTTAGTTATAGCGGATTGCTTTACGAAATTTGCCTGTTTCTTTCCCTTACGCCATGCTACTGCTTCTGCTGTGTGTCAAGTCGTGGAAGACAATATTTTCTTCTATTTGGTACTCCACAATACATTATTAGCGATAATGGTGTACAGTTTCGCAGTAAAGAATTTATGAAATTATGTTCTGATTATCGAACCACTATCCTTTTCAACGCTAAATACCATCCTAGAGCGAATCCTGCGCAACGAATTAACCGAGTCCTAAAACTTTAATCTCCTCCTATACCACTCAGAACCAACGTAAATGGGACGTAAATTTAAACAAAATTAGCTGTGCTATCCGCTCTGCAAAGCACGAAGTTATTGGCTGTTCTCCTTATTACGCTTTATTTGGACGCGAACATAACTTATTTGGCGACCTTTTAGGTCCACCACCTTCTCCAGATTCTACTTTACTAGACCCAGATCGCGAAAAACTTTCCGACAATAAACTAGTTCGTCAGTTCGATTCTATTCACACTGATATCAATAAACGACTGGCTAAAGCTTATCAAAGTCAACATCTACGCTATAACCTACGACGTAGACCGGTTAAATTTAAACTCGGAGATAAGGTGTAGAAACGCAACTACGTGTTATCAGACGCGGCGCGGAATTTCAATGCGAAACTCGCTCCAAAGTTTACTGGTCCTTTCCTAATAAAACGAGTGTTATCTTCCTGGACTTATGAACTCAAAGATTCTGTTGGTAAATCCCTCGGGGTTTATCACGTCAAAGATTTAAAGCCACATATACCGGCCGATGATTCTTCTGAGTCCGATTCCTCCGTGCACTTGGCGTCCTCCTGTCCTCTTCCTCGTCCTGATCGATCCCTTCGCTATCCTAAACGACGCAAAAGACACAAACCTCCTAGCTAAACCCTTACTTCCTTTTTTTTGCTATTGTGACGTTTTGACTTTCCTTTTGGCTCTCTCTTTTCGTAATGGGCGGTTGGTTGGGCGATACTGGCGGGCCACTTTTCGGAGACCTCTCCTTCGTCTTCCGTGACCTCTACATCCGGTCCCTTCTCTCTCCTGTCTGCATTTCTGGGGTCTTCCTACTAATTTCCTCAGGGGATCTCTGAGACTTGCCCTTTTCATTTCACTTTCCTATCTTCTGTCTTTGATCTACATCTACTCTACCTTCCTATTTCACTTTACTGGATGAATGCTTGTATGAATGGAGCTAAGAGGAACGGGATGGGTACGCCTTCCCCCGTGCGAGCTTCGGTGACCACGGGATCCCGGGAATCAGAGTCAATGGGGGAAAATTTTCGCCGCAAATGTGATTTTTTCTTTCTCTCCTACTATCTCTTAATAGCACCTATGCCATTTCATCTGTGCTAGTTCATGGTGGCATAGGGTTGGGTTGGGGTCCTTAAGGGGCCTACTTATTACACTCTTTCGGCCAAGGGGTCAAAATTAAGGGCTTTATTTTCTCTGTGGGTTGGGATGGGTTTCTTCTGGGGTTTTGGTTTTTAGGCTGCCGGCCCTTAAGTTTGGCTGAGGGTGGGGTACTTTTCCTGTGGGTTGGGTTTCCTTTCTTTCTTCCTCTTCTGCTATTCTTTTAGGTTTCTTTAGGTTCCGGGTATACCACGCGTGTTTGCTTTTGGAATGACTGAGACGAAGACAATCTACCTACCAAAATTACCTCATCCTTATCCACTTTGCTTCCTTAACTTTAGTAATAGACCTTTTTTTTTGTTTTCTCCAATTTTTTTTGTTTTTTTGTTGGAAGTATTATCGCTTCACGGTATGCTCTCCTTTCACTTTTGTTTTCTTTTCTTCCTATTTTCTCCTAGTACCGGCCGAATGCCGAAGGGCTCACGTGGGAGTTTGGAGTCAGGTTGTTCTTTCGTGGAATGCTTGAGTTGTATGCTTTATGGGTGTCTCTGGTGGTATATGCGTCATTGTCGTCCGCACTTAACTTTCTTCCTGTCTTCTCATTTCTTCTTATTTTGGGTTGGGTTTTCTTTGTTTTCTCCGGGTTGGGAATGGCTTAGGGTTGTTTACTTCCTCGCAGGGTTTGGTTTTACTATATATATATATATATATATATATATATATATATATATATATATATATATATATATATATATATATATATATATATATATATATATGTTGAAGTAACAGCCGTTAAGAAAATTTTTATTAACATTGCTTAGTTATCAGGCTTGCGGCTAACTAGTTAGCCTGATAACATAGTTAATAAATTTTCTTATATATATATATATATATATATATATATATATATATATATATATATATATATATATGGTTGAATATATGGGGTTGGGTCATTCGGGATTTTAGGGCTTTTTGTCCTGAGCTTAAGCTCAAACTTCTCTCTTCCTCCTACCTTCTTTCTTTCCTACCGTACATCGTTATAAATCCTCTTCCGAGATCTTAATTTTGCTGGGGGGGAATCTGTTACGTGTTTATCGCGAATAACGTGTATTTTCGATAACTTCCGTTACTTTATTTTAATGAATGAACTAATCAGTTACATCTAAATAAATATTTCCGTATTCGTTGGTGGAATGTTTTTAATTGCGTACCTCAAAAATTATTTTTCGCATCTCTACAGTTAAACTAATTTATTTAACGTACACATCTTTTTTTTATTCCTTTATAGATATAAATTTGGTACTTAAACAAGTTGCGCCATCTCGAAGATTTAGAGTCATTTAATAAAGTTTGAAAAGGAATCTTGTTTTTAAAAGACAACAATGGGATATCTGTAAAATTTATTTATCAAAATTTGGTTTTAACATTCTTATCTAGTTTGAATAGTTTTGACAGGTTTGCAATATTGCTTTTGTTAGGGCGTTGTTCCTGATCTTTCTTTTACTTAAGACGCCATTTTCCGATGGGGAGATTGATCTTCAAGAAAAATTTTTCCTTCCGTTTATAAGATGTTTAAGCATCGTTTCTGTGGAAAATTTTTCATATAAGGTAATGGTTTTTGGTATAAAACCTTACTGACGCTTTACAAGCGGATCTTATTGAAATTTTCAATCTTCATATCCTCGGGTCAGTTTAACACATGTTCGACAACTTTTAGTAAATCGATTCTATCATTTAGGCACTTTCGCACGATTAATTAAATTTATAACATAGGTCTGTTGAAACGAAATCATCGCTATCGGCTCTAAACATCTAAAAAGAGGTATGCTTGTATAAGGTAATTAGTAACGTACTTACTTGTATCACTTTTAGCGCCTTGATACCGGCGAAATAAACAGCTATTCGTTATTTATATACATAACTAGCAACTTGGAATCCACTACCGATCACCTCCGTACCTATTCCTACTGGAATGCTGGCTCTTAGCTACTGATTAGCTGTTTTGGTTCCACAAAGTAACTACCACCTTCGAAACACGAAGGGCATTTACAGTTTGGTAATTCTTCATCAAAGGTCAGAATTCTTTATTATTCAATATACACAGGATTTGTGTAATGAACAGTGTATTGCTAAAATTAGTACAACAGAGTTAGGTTACATTCGGGGTTTAACCTTATTTACTTACGTGTAACAAAAATTTATCATTTATAATAACATGCTTTTACTGGAGGCTAAAGTGGTTGAATAATTTAGAGTTTGATTTGTTCAATTTGTAATTTCTTTCTACATACCAAAAAGAAAGAAGAAAAAAACCACACCTATTATTCACTGTGACGTTGACCTACTTAGTTCGCTACCTTCACACGGTAGTTGCGCGTTGAAGCTCCTGTTTGTAAAATACATTATATACAGGGTGGAACAGATATCGAGGTCGTATGAATTACAGTCATTGCTTGAAACTGTATATATATTTATATTCAAATTTAGAATTTCTGTAACTTTTCTGTACTTTGTCTTTCATTAATATTAATTATTTGTCATTACGGATAATTTTGTTCAGAGCAGGTTTTGCTGTAATAAAAATTTCTGTACTATTGAATGTCTTGCTGCAATTCTATGCCTTGCACTGAACAGACTATCCAGATATTTCTATTTAATACCATTTCTTAAGGGTTTTAATAAAATTCAAGAAACCGAAATCAAAATCATTGGGGATTTAAATTCTATTTTGTGAAACGTAGGCAAGCCGTTTCAAAAATTAAGCACTACTATTTTCATTGTGGATCTATTTTAGATCGCACTTTATGGGTTACTTTCGCCCTTTCGGCTGCGATTTGTAAGTACTTACAACCGTCGGGAGCGGCACAATTAACGAAACTTTTCTTTTACATTTAGGGTTCGATTAACGAACTAAATACATTATTTAGTTTTCTTATTCTTTGTGGGCATCTGCGACGACTCACCACTTGCCATCGTCAGGGCTGAATTATAATTATGTTGTAAGTTAAGATTGTTATGAATACTTTGGGGGAAAAC
This sequence comes from Vesta saturnalis, assembly GCA_036346205.1. Classification (NCBI taxonomy): domain Eukaryota; kingdom Metazoa; phylum Arthropoda; class Insecta; order Coleoptera; family Lampyridae; genus Vesta; species Vesta saturnalis. The sequence continues at coordinate 1,803,905 of JARFJB010002353.1, read as the reverse complement.
TAGCATAGTATCATATTTGTTTACGTTCGATATTTATTCGACAAGTATTAATTTGAGTTTAAATTAAATTAAATAAACGATTACTGTGTGGTTGTTCGGGTAAAAGTTTGTCTCTCTTTAAATTGTTCCTTTTTTTGGAGCACTACCTGTTTCAGGTTTTACAGGTCCTGCCCCTACTCTACTCCTCTTTTTCCTTTTCTTTCCTTTTCTCCCCTTTCCTGACTAAAACCTGTGGCGCCTATCCTTTAGTGGCTATCTAACCACGTCAACACCATTGTAGCAACCCTCCAAAACCCCACGCATCCAAGTACTCTGCGGTCAAACGACCGTACGCAGGAGCTTAGTCGAGTGCACTTTCAAAAAATGTTTACATGCAGGTTAGACATGTAGCAACTGCTTTTCCTGAACACTTGAATTTTTGAGTTAGGTATACTTATTACTTAAGGTATGCTGCTGTACACGAAACAGTATATTTGGATTATTTTTAACAACGTCATATTTTGTTAATACCTTGCCTAAAAGTTATTCTCTGCTATTAACAGGTGTTGGATATACCAATCCTTTCAGGTGGCCCCACAAGGAAAAATCTAAAGGATTAAGGTCGGGAGACCGAGGTGGCCATGAGACGGGACCTCCTCGTCCTATCCATTGCTACTAAAGTGGAGGGGGGGGGGCGCACCATTATGCATAAACCACATGCCATGTCTAGTGTTCAACTGCACATCTTCCAGGAACAAAGATGTTCTTCTAAAAAATTGCGATATTTTGCCCCTGTTAACATTCCATCAATTACATACGGGCCTACTAAGTTAGTATTAATTATTCCCATCCACACGTTTATTAAAAATCTGTATTGATGTTTTGTTTGGATGATGGCGTGTGGATTCTCATCGCTCCAGATATGCAAATTATGAGAATTAATAATTCCATCCCGTGTGAATCCGGCTTCATCAGTAAAAGGTACCTTGCTAATAAATTTAGGTGTTTGTTCTTGTTTTTCCAAAAACCACCTCGAAAATGCTACGGGAGGAGGGTAATCCGACATTGCGTACACCTTTTGCAGATGATAGGGATGGAAAAATTGCTCTCACAATGTTGTGAACTGTAGATTTTGTGATATTCGTTTCCATAGTAATTTTTGTAGGATCTGCTTCCACTATTTCCATTACCCGTTCCTCAGTACGAACTTATAGCACTTTCTTAGACCTTCTATTATGGTGCTTGGTGTTAAATGATCCTGCGAAGTACATTGTGAAGTAAGGGAGATTTAATTGTGATAAAGCTTAATTTCATCAAGTACCTGTTTCTCGTAAATTCCTATGAAGCCTTACAAAAGTTCTACGATTTTGGAGCCTCCTATTAGGAAAGCGATTGGCGTAAAGTCGAACTACTAAAGAAGCATTTCCTTCTGACAAACCATATTTTAAATGCTAGTCTGCACACTCCTCATTAGTAAATGCCTCCATATCTCTATTACAGTTTTAGCGGTATTAACTTTTTTCCGTTTTTATTAACCGATTTACATAAACAATCAACAATCACAGTCATTTCCATAACAACAGAGAAACGTCAGTTACAAAATGTTTACAGATTGTTTTTTACTTAGAATTTACGTTTTAAATAAAATAGTATTTTCGAAACCGTCCGAAACTTAATTTACCTGTACAATTAAGGTACAATGAATTGCAGTTAAGTATCAAAAAATGCCTTTCTATGAGGTAGTTAGGGTGTCTAAAATTTTATAGTAGTGAAAGCAGCGGTTTATAAATTATTATTGAAATTCAATTTTTAACTTCTTACTTTGAATGCCGATAACTACATAACGAAGACAGATAGGAAAAAAATTCAAATGAAATCTAGGGTTATTTTGAGCCCCTCTACACGCCCTAACAGTTTTGACCATACCTTTCTGGATACCTTATATAAACGTTCTCACAATGCGATTAAAGATAAGCGATCTATTAAACCTGTTACGTTATTGTCGAATAAATTCAGCAAAATTTGCAATGTTTTAAAATTTGTAACAAAAATTTACTAATTCACTGGATAGTTTGGAACTAAAGAATTAGATTATGTATAGGTTATATATGATTCACTCACTAGTAGAATATCATTTGTAAATTAGCTTTGTAATTAACTTAAATCAAATTTATTGGCCCACACGAACGCGAAAGTGTTTACTCGCTCATGACTTTTATATACAATATAATTTATACTCCGGGTAGAATGTTTACTGTAGATGGTACAATGGATGGCGAGACTGAACGAAGGATCACTGCTGGAGGGAAAGTGATTGGAAGTATGTGGACGATAATGCGAAACGAAAACTTGAGCCTAGCCATCTATGATGGCGTGTTTGTTCCGTCAGTACTGTATGGAAGTGAGACGTGGGTAGGTATGTCAAAAAAAGCAGGAAACAAAAATAAATGCCATAGGTGTGAGATTCCTGAAAAGCGCATGTGGTAAAACGAGAAGGGACAAGATAAAAAATGAGTGCATAATGACGGAGTGTGGCGAGGAAAGGACGACGATGAATAGATATGAAAGTAAGTATATTACGTTGGTTTGGTAACATTGAGAGAATGAACAACGCAAGACTAACGAACCAAACGTATGTGGGTTAGGTTAGATGTATGGCCGTGCCTGGTAGGCCGCGCAAAACTAGCCTGGATGTAGTAGAATATATAATAAAGGAAAGAAATATAAGGAGTTTTAAAAACAAAAGGACATGTCAGAGACAATTTATGAATCTTGCAGAAGCTAGGGAGGTATGTGGAGATAGGAAAGCATTGAGAACAATTGTGAATCTAAACTAAATAAGAGGCAAGGATTGTTTTGCCTAGCCCTCAAGTGAATGCCGTGAAGGTTAAGTTTAAGTTTATATGATTTTAGCGCTAACTTTATCGGAATATTTAATGAGTTCTTTTAGTTTCATTTTCACAATTTTGAGGCTTTTATGTAAAGCTCAAGATTTTATTGAGGTTTAGGTGAAGTTTGGGTAAATATTTTTGGAGTAGAATTTTAGTAGAAGTGAGGGTTTTATTTTTTTGTGAACATTATGGTGTCCTGTTAGTCCATTATAATATCTTGTTCAAGGCGTTTTCCCACAATAAATGTTTTTAACTGGTGGCGCCTTTTTTTTGTTAGTATGCTCATACTTATGGTTAGTAATTACTTATTTTATTATTATATTATATATATATATATATATATATATATATATATATATATATATATATATATATCTTATTGTAGACTGTTCAGGAGTCCTTCTCTTCTACAGCCCTGGTCATTCCCTTGTTGGTATTGCGCTACTTTGTGTTATTGTATTCTGTACGATTGTACAGAATGTACGGAATGTGGTGTGGTAATTTTTGGTAATAAAAAAAGTGTTTAAATTCATTTGAATTTGAATTTTGAATAGTGTGTGGTTGGGTTTAAGTGTGCGTGTGGGTTAGTGTGGTGTGATGTGCAGTGTGATTAATTAGATCGTTGGCCGGTGTCATGCTGGGTCGTCATCGAATAGACGGGGGGATGCGGAAGGCACATGGGGAATTATCGAGGGATTCTTCTACATCCGCGGGGAGGTCGTCGAGGAATTGTGTGGGAATTGCGGGAGGATGTTTGAATTTTAATTTTGGTTTTTTTTTAGGGAATTTGGGAAAGCGGTAGTTGTAGGAAGTGGTAAGGATTTCTTTGGTTGGGATAGTGTTGCCGAAAATTCTTTTATAGGCGAAGTTTTCCTGAAGTTTTTGGATACGGTTTGTGATTGGGGGTATATTGGCGTGGTGTAGGGTGAGGTCATGAGAGTACCTGAGGGGTACTCTGTGTATCTGCCTAAAAATTCGGCGTTCACAGGAGGCGATTGAGGAAAGGTGATTGGGGTTCATTTTTGTGTATATAGGAGCTCGGAAATCCATAACAGGGCGGATGTATGTTTTATATGCGTATAGAAAAGGATTGTTTGGGTTTGGTGGGATTGACGGAGACTTTCCACTGGTTCGCCCAGTTAGAGAAGTTCCGTAGGGTTTTGGATATGAGGCGGGAAGCCGTTTCGCTGTTCCGATTAACCGCCCAAAAGGCGGTCATCCGCGAACTGCGTAACGACTACTCCGGGTTGGGTAACTTCGGGAATGTCGGATGCAAAAATAGTGTACAGGATAGGGGCTAACTCAGAGCCTTGCGGAACGCCTGCTGTTGATTGCAAAGGATCGGAGAACGTTTTCCCTACTTTGACCCGAACTGACCGATTGGCCAGGTACGAGAGTAGAAGTTTGGCGAAGGGGTCGAGAATGTTAAGGTTTCGGATCTTTTGCAGGAGACCGGCGTGCCAGACCCTGTCCAATGCTTGCTTAACGTCCAGAAACACAAGCAGATTGAATGCTCTGGTGGTCTTTGTAACCAGCTTCAACAAGAGATTGTGACGCATTCGGTTAGGACGGAAGCCGAATTGGCTGTTGGGAAGGAGGTTCCTGAGTCGCCTGGCTAGAATCTGCTCAAAGCATTTTCCGAGGTAGTTCAGAAGGGTGATTGGTCTGTAGGATGAGGGCGAGGTAAGATCAGCGTGGTATTTAGGTATCACGACGATGGAGGCCGATTTCTAGTCCGTCGGGAAGTACAATAGGGTAAGGCATTTATAGTAAATAGTGGAAAGTAAACGGAGGGCTGGGTCGGGTAGGTGGCGGAGAATTTTACGGTTTAGTCCGTCATGACCTGGGCACAATTTTTACCTTTTTTGAAATATGAGCTGACCTGGTCGGGCGTGATAGGGACGTTAAAAGGATTCTCGTTATCGAGTAGGGTTTCGGGAAGGTTAAGGGTACGGAAATCTTCAAGGCGACTCTCAAGGAGTGCCTTGAATTGGTTATCAAATTGGGGATCATCTGGGGATCGGAAAATGGATTGGAGGTGGCGGCCAAAGAAATCGGCCTTTCCTTGGTCGGAGGAGATTTGGTTGCCCTGAAGGTCGGTTAGGTGGGATTTGGGGTTTACTTTTCTTTTGGTCAGTCTATCAAACTGTTGCCAGAAGAGTTTACCATTTCTATAATCAAGCTGGGAGGTGGCTTTGGTCCAGGGATCTTCAGAATGTTTATTGGTTTCTCGCCTGATTAAGGCTTTAAGGCGATTGTATTCGGTCCTGGGAGCCGGGTCCCTGGATCGCAAGAATTGACGATAGATTTGTCTTTTCTCTTTGATACAGTTCACAATGTGCCGTGGGAGCGGTTTTCGAGAAATTTCGATGTTTTTTAATAGGACATAGTTATCGACCGCTTCCGCAATAACGGAAGTTAGGTCTCTAATGGCTCTCTCGAGATCTTGGGTCGTTTGAAGATTAGGTGTAGGAAGGTTGTTGGAGATGTGTTCGGAGAACACATTCCAGCCGGCTTTTGAAAAATCTTTAATGACTGTATTGAGGGGGTGAAGGGGGGCTGGACAAAATGAAGTTTAGATGAGTAGGGGAATGTGATCACATGATCGTGGTGCCTAAAAAGCACTCACGATCGAAATAGTGAGCTGTGGGTTCGGAGACTATGATGTGGTCTATTATTGAGGCACCTAAGTGCTCGAAGTAGGTTGGCTGTGTGTTGGCGATTCGAAGGAGCGGCAACTACAACAGAGCAGGTGATAGTCTGTTACCGTTGCCATTCGTTGCGGTGTCACCGAATTGGGTGTGGCGAGCATTGAAATCACCTAGTATTACTGCGTTGGGAAGGCTAGAGGCATAGATCAGAAGAGCATCGGATAGGAAATTGTCACCTGGCGGGTTATAATATGATATAAATATTATAGGAAGTGGGAAAATGCACCGTCACAGCAACGCATTCGAGATGCTGCTGGTGCGCAGGAAGTTGAAAAAGAGTGGATGGGAAGGATTTTTTAATTAAGAGGGCGGTTCCGAGGTGGCTATTGTTTAGGAATGAGTGATACGTGTTGAAATTGAGTGAACATCGGGGTGTGAGTTTTGTTTCTGTGATGGTAAGGGTGTGTATATTGTGTGTGTGTGTGTAGAAAGTGTTTAAGTAAGGGGCGTTTCCGACAAACGCCTCTGGCATTAATAATCCCTGCTATGATGGCCATTGGAAAGGAGTTAAGGAGTGGGTTGTACTGGATACGCAGATGTTGATCCTCCGTTGGAAGAAGGTTTGGGATAGCGTGTCTACGGTCCGTACAACCCTTTTTCGCCGGTCAGGAAACATACTGGTAAGGGCGTGGGTAAGTACTTGCAAGAAGTCCTTAATGGATAAGGATTGGGTATCGGAAGAAGGTTTGAGGTGGGCTCTGTCCCCCGAGTCGGACTCTTCGGAAGACAGGATAGGATCGAGGGATACCATCATCGATGGGGAAATGGGAGGTCCCGTCGGTTCTGGCACTGGAAGGAATAGGTGGGATGCGCTTCCCCGCAGACGAGGATCTGTGACCTTCGCCACAGTTAGGACAGCGGATGGTATGGGAAGGACACTCCTCAGAAGTATGTCCCACTTGCGTGCAGGTGGAGCAGTACTTCGGGAGGCGTTTCAGGATGATGGAAGTTTCGCAACGATAGTGTCGCCCGAACATGACGACACCGAGTGCGGGAGGTATTCAATGGTGGCTTGGGAAGAGGTAATGACCCGGATGAGGGATGTAGGGGTGTTCGTCGCTTTAGAGGTGATGCGGACGGCCTTCCACACATGCGGAAGGTCGATCGCACCCAGGATCTCTTCGACTAGGATGTCTTTATCTACGTGAAGAATCACGCAGTAAAAGGAGGGAGGTCTAAGATTGGAGTTGGATGGACGGGGACCGGACAGTTGGGAAATGGTTACTGAGGGATCACCGAAATGGTGTCGCAGCCTAAGCTGAGTACCATCCGGCAAGGGAGAGGGGGTCTCTAAGAGACAGGTATGGTTGTGGTTGAACATCAAATTCAATCAGGGAAGGTTAAGGGGTTTGAGGGAGTTAAAAAGGGATTTCTGAGTTGTAATGGATTTTGGGATATTGCTCACGCAATATTAATTAAAAATTATTTTTTATTAACCGGTAACGTACGACGTCGGTCCTGTGTTGGCGGTGTCCTAGATGCCTCTGGAATTCTTCGCTGCTGCTGCTATATTCCGGCGGCTCCTGCTTGCGGCTAGGCTGTGGCTCCTCTACTGATGACCGCTTCTTCGTATTATCTGTATGCAAGCAGGGACAGATCTAACTCCGAAGCGGCGAAGATCACAATGCCGGAACGATGAGCGAAAACGCTAAGTTCTTTTTTGTGACGTTAAGCGATTGTAATAAAAACCACTTACGTTCGTAAGCGAGGTTCGGACTGCACTGACATTTTCTCCCGATTTTGACGACTTTATGGGTGCCTTTCTACAGCATTAAGTAAGAACCCCGCCCGCCCACACCAGTGAGCTATGCCTTGCGTGCAATTGCCTTTACGGACTGGATGCCCTAATGAGTAGTTGGCCTGTAACAATTAATATTAAGTACCTCTTATTTACAAACTTAAAAATCATTAAAGTGTATATAGGATAATTTTTAGCAAGGTGCAGAAACATTGTAACAGAGGTATTTCAACGTATTTAAAGTCAATTTACTCATTTGGACAATGTTCATTATAAATTTTATACATAAAATTCGAAGGAAGCCTATATAATTACAAAGATCAAATGGTAAGTACGTTCTTTATTAGTACCATCCTATTATAGGTTAGTGGTATTATAAAGAACATAAAATTCCCCATTAAGGTAATTACATTAAGTCGACTATTCAAAATTCAAATATTTTAGGAATACCAAAATTGTGATTAAATGAAATGAAGTAATTATCGTAAAATCGGTAATAGTAAAAAGTCGAAGACGCTTTTCACAGATAATTGAAATTAAATGAATTGAAAGTAAGAGTAAGTCATCTGCTTTTCTCTATTACCCTTGTTCAGGTTTTCAATTTTACTACAAGTGACACGAAACCACATTAGTTACAGCTTACAAGTTTTCGCACCTAATTTTGCTTCACCAGCGATGTATTAACAACTTTAATATAAAATTATTCACCCTATTAAAAATATAACGTCAATAAGGATTACGATTAGTTGAAAAGGATACAATAAATCATAAAATATGTTCTCTATACATTTCAATCAAATAGTATCATTGCTTCAATAAATGTGATGAATTTGTAAGTTTTCACATTGATGAAATCACTTACCAATTATTTGACAAATACTTTTTCTTATCAATTACGTTCAAGAAAAAAAATTGGTTTATTTTGGATTTTTCCTCTTATTTTTTTTTCTGTTTTATCTAAATCTTTCACGTAAAAATGATGTGAAATGGATTATGATATCTATCAAAATTTTCACGCACAATTTCTGGGCGTTCAAGGATTTTTTATTTAATAAATGCAGCTACTTCGGGAGGATTTACTGTAAAGTGTATAATACGGGCATAAACCGCTTAAGTATCGTAAAAGCAAGTACAGCAGCCACCCTGATAATTATGTCAGTTTGTAAATATACGTTATAACATTATTAATGAATCTGTCCTTTAATTAACTTGTAGCATAAACAACGTTTGCAATTAGAGATTAGCAATTTTATGAATATATCTACGCTGTTGTTGAAAATTAGCCAAAAATATGCTTTTGCTATTAACTAATCTCAACCTAAATCGCTTTGTTACTTAATGTGTAATGTAGAAACCGTAACATTAATTATTTTAAGATTCCATCTTTCTTTAAAGAGACTGCTTATCGTTGATTTAGCCTCATTTTTAAATTGTGGTTTTGTAATCTTGGCAACCACCTGAACTGGCACAAGTCAGATGTGTTAGTGTTGAATTTATTAAGTGTAATGATTTGCAATTAATGCTTTGTCTGTGAATAATCTGATAAACTATCATACAAATAGGTAAACGATTAATATTCCATGGGTGAAATTTTGAATCGTTAGTGTAAACAACGCATTATTAACTATTTTTACCTTGGGTTTTTTATTTCCTAATTCATGATAGATAGGTGAGCACTAAAGTGGTCATATAGGGCCGCTTCTGGCCTAGTTCAAGGTCCCTAACCCTCTGGTATTTAGAAATATAGAAATAAAGCTTTTCAAGGTCAAACTTTTGGCAGGATTTCAAGCTCAGTCCTGCAAGGTCAAAATTTAAATCTAAAAATATAATTTTCAAGGTCAAAGTTAACTATCATGTTACAATTCTTATAAATCTAAAAATACATTCAGTTTGTGGAAACTAGAAGCATGAGACGTTGTTGTCTATGCTAAAAAGTAAGTTAAATGATTTTTGTATTGACTAAATTGAGTCAAGGTTAAACAGTTGTGTGAAAGTAGGTCAAGGTGAGTTTATGACAAGTTGAAACTTGCACTAAATCCAAGAACACATTTTTCTTATATAAACCGCAGTGTGGTGTGTTGAGTTCAGTCAGCCAGTTAGCAACTTGTAATTATTAAACATGGAATTAGCAAGGTTAAACCAAAGCACCTATTGCAAACCCTTTGAAAATGTGCGTGACCTCGAGATATCTAAAAAATGTGTGATAGATGTGGCTGAAATTAGTATTAAGTATCGTGAATGTATAGTGGTAAAAAAGCCGATTTTAAATATGTAGTATCTTGACGCTTTTTTTGAAAATTTCTAAGAAAAAACCCGCATTGAAGAATTTAAAACGTGGCTAAACTTGAATGATGCGTTCCTGAGTGGTTTAGGGGCAGCTGGAAAAACAACAATAATATTTTGTTTTTAATAGTAGTACTACAACCATACTATATGTAAATTATCCATTTGTTAAACAGTATTTAATCGTAGTTTAATTCTGAGCAAGTAAAGTCTTTATCTAAGTGTATTGGAAGTAGCAATGAAATTATTTCTGGAACGATCAAAACTCAGAAGTTCACCGTTAAATGTGGATACCCCATAGTATAATTAATGATTTATCGAAAATTTGTAATATCGTAATTTTGTCATGTATGTAGAACTGATGTAAACTCTAAATATAAAAACCTATAATAATCTCTCAATAAATTTGTATTGTGTAAAAGATAAAAAAAAGTTGTACCCTTTGTATTGACTTAATCAGCAAAACGATAGAAAACCCGTAAATTTTTTAATGGGTTTTAATGATTTTGAAACTGATCATCACTTTGGATTAAAAACGTGCCGGCTTTATTTTAAAAACAGTTATAATTTACATATCTGAGTGAATTTGGACGAAATATTTCGATTTTTATCTTTTAAAAGATCACCTCAGTTAAAAGTTCGTAAAATCTTTTAAATTCTATAAATTGGGTAATTCAGGTTTAATTGGGCTGGTTGTGATGTTGAAATATTCGCTGTGGTTTGTAGAAACAAAATTATTGGTATTAGTGCACAACGTAGTGAGAATTATATTTATTATTACAATAATAATTATAATCCTATATACTAGCATTGCATTTCATCTTAAGGGTTGAATTTGCTAACAATAATTTAAGTAATTTCAAATTACTTTCTTAATGTAGTTATCACTTCAATTTTTAAGCATCTTTGAATTCTTGAAGGGTTGAAGGATCCTAGGAATATTTTACCACAAATAAAGAAGTAAAAGAAAAATTAAAAAAAATGGGGGTGGTGCTGCTCCTGCTGGTAATGCTAAAACACAATAATTGGAAAAATTAGTAATGTAACTATCCATAAGTAAATAATGAAAAACATTAAATTATGTAAAGTGTACTTACTTTTCAAAGAATCGACCGAAATCTCCCTAGACATCACTATCACGGATTCATATAATCGGTATATAGTATTGTTTTGCATCAAGCGCATACATCGAAAGTGGATCTAATGGAGGCCACTGACCGAAAACATACAAAATATTGTTTTTCTTTGTTGAGTGATAATTTTTTTGGGCGTTTATTCAATGAGGATATTTTTCTTCTGGATGTATGTAATGTTGGAATAAAAGTCTAAGACCATATGCAAGTAAATCCATTAATGTTAACAAAATTATCAAATAGTGGAAGTTGCTGGTACGATGAACTAACCCCAGAAAGACGTTCCCACAGGAACATAATACCTGTATAAGTAACAAGTCTAGCCGTGAGAACATGTTTGATATGTGGTATTAACAGATATTCTTGGTAAACGTCAGCAAAGGCCATTGATGAAATGAATAATATAGTTTTTTATTGATCTCTGATTACTTAGAGCTTTGTTCATTAAAATTATTGACAAAGTTGCATGATTTTTTACCATCATTTTTTTGAGCTTTCCCTTGCCTTCAATGTACAGAAAACTAATTGTCCAAATGCACGTATTGAAAGTGTAAATGATAAATTTTTATTAACAAAAACGTTAAAAGCAGTATGAATGTAGATTTTAAAAGTGTTTAAAATGAATTATGAAATAAATTCTACAAAAGAAAGTTAAGAAATATATCATTTTTGTCTTGTATACAATAAATCATCAAACCTATAATTTTCAAAATGCATTATCTGGTTTATTTTCAAAACAGCTATCAAAATTATTGAGCACCCAATTTAATAACTTGCAGTCCCCCCATATGAAACTTAAAATTAATAAAATTTTCGGAAACCTAACTAAGGCAAACATGCAACGTTTTTGATGATATTCAGTGACTTAAACATTAAACATGGCGGACAGCAGTTATTTTGTAAAATAATTTTAAATGTGATCGTATTGCAAATGATTAATTTGAAAGCACGTTCAATATACTTTTCAACGACATCATTAAAATTAAAATATTACTACTGATTCATGAGTTTAAACCCAAAAACGGCAATTAATGTTTTGAAGTTTTTGGGTTGAAACTCATGAAACAGTAGTAAAACGTTGATGTTGTTGATGTCGTCGAAAAGGAATTGGAACGAGCTTTCAAATGAGGTATTATTTGCCTTATCATCCCACTCAAAATTTTTAGAAAACAGCGGCCAATTTGTAAAATAATATAAAATGGGATCGTATGGCAAGTAATACCTTATTTGAAGTCTCGTTCCAATCCCTTTTCAACGACATCAACAACATCAAAGTGCTACTACTGTTTCATGAGTTTTAACCCATAAACGCCAATGAATGTTTTGAGGCTTTGGGGGGTGAAACTCATAAATCAGTAGAAAATTTTAATGTCGTTGATTCGTTGAAAAGGACATGAGTCGAGCTTTCAAATAAGGTATCACTTACCATATTGATCCCATTTAAAATTATTTTACAAAATGGCGACTGTCCACCATTTTTAATGATTACGTCACTGAATACCATGAAAAATGTTGTGTACGTACCTTAGTTAGGTTTCCCAAAATTTTATTAATTTCAGCTTTATGAATCACATAATAGGTTGGGGGGGGGGGACTTTATACGGGCACTATATATGTTAATTATTGATATAAACTGGTAATTCTTAAAAGCTAAATGCAATTTTAGAGAAAAGGCGTTGCCCGAAAATCATTTTAACATGTCCTGTATGTGAACAAACATTTATAATTTTAAAAGAATTAGCTCTTGGGTGATGTAGTTTTATTCCATGTCTGAAATTGGACACAGGTCCGTGAATTAAGTAATATAACACAATTTCTGAATAAAAATTTACTGTAAAATCACACAGGAAAAACAAACAACGATGACTCGACGCAATAATACTCAAATTTTCTTTCTGCATAGCACAGAGGGCATTTCCACACAACCACCGTAATTTAACCTGAACTACCCAATTTATAGAATTTAAAAGACTTTCCGAAGTAAAAATTTAAATATTTCGTCCAAATTCATTCAGATGGGTAAATGCTAGCTGCTTTGAAAATAAAGCCGACATGTTTTTAATCCACGCAAAGTGATGATAATAATTTTCATCATCGTTAAAAAGCATTAAAAGGTTTATGTCACATTACTTATTTAGTCAATACAAAGAGCACAACTTTTTTATCTTTCACTCAATACAAATTTATTGAGAGATTATTTAATTTTTTTTAAATTCTGTAAATCGGTTGTTTTAATGGGGAACTCAATGGAATCATAATTTAAAACGTTACTGAAACGAGGATAGCTAAAAGCTCGATCTGAATTCCGTTAAGCAGGATAAAAGCTGAACTATTGCAATATCAATAAAGTACCTTCGTAGCCAGGATCTGGATATTTAGCCTTTGTGTGATTTAGTTGTATTACATGTCTGAAATTCAACGCAGGTCCATGAATTAAGTAGTAGTATAACACAATTTCGAAATAAAGTGTTACCGTAAATTCACTCTGAATTATACTTTATCCAGATAGAAATGCAAAATATGAAAAAATGTTTCAGTCCCAAGCAGAACAAATCAACGATAACCTCACGCAACAAAACTCAAATTTTGTTTCTGCATATCACAGCACACCTCAATCCGCCAAATTGAACATGAATTACTCAATTTATAGAATTCAAAAGAATTTCCTAACTTTTAACTTATGTAATGGAAATATCTTTTAAAAAATAAAAATCGAAATATTTCGTTGAAATGCATTCCGATGTGTATATGATAGCTGATTTGTTTTTAATCAACAAAAAGTGATGATAAGTTTCATCATCATTAAGAAGCATTAAAGCATTTATGGGTTTCCTGTCGCTTTGCTGATTTAGTCATTACAAAGGGTACAACTTTTTTTATCTTTTACACAATACAAATCTATTGAGAGATTAGTTAATTTTTAAATCAGTTATTTTAATGGTGAACTCAATTGAATAGTAATGTAAAATGTTACTGAAATGAGGGTAGCTGGAAGTTCAATCTGAATTCCACGAAGCAGGATATAAAGGTGAAATATTTCAATATAGATTAAGCACCTTCTATCAGGTTCTGGATATTTAGCTTGTGTGTGATATACTGATTTCCTTAAAACTGGCGTCGGTTTATCAAAATAGTACCGGTTTCCCAAAAAAAGGTTCAAAACAGATTAAAAAGGGGAATCCTTTTCACAGAAACAGGTCGTTGTTTTCTAAAGAATTAGTGGTAGTTTGCTAATAGCTAATATCTTTACCACATGTACAGGAAAGTGTGAAAACAAAAAAGTAGACTTACCTAACATTATTGTTTACCTGAATGGGTAAAGCAGGGGGTTATACATAAACCGAGACAAGAGAAAACAAATTAAAGTTATTAATATTTCTTTATTAAGATAGTATTTAGGAAATGCTATACATTAGACAAGCAGGACGATAATACAAGATTTCCATTAAGTATACAGTGTTATGTGAACTAATATTATTCTTTGCAAATATGATATTTTTAATCTCTTTATAGATATCATCATCATCACTACCATAGAATTCTTTCTCATCAAAGCGACGATAGTTAACAACTTTCTGTATAAATTTTTCAGATAGAGACGCTGGTTTGTAGGATTCAAGAAATTCTAATGGATAGCTTATTATACCCTTTAAATTGTATAGTTCTACACTACGAACATTGAATGCGTAAGAACAGCAGTTGTAGTTTGCTATCATCACGGCTTTTAAAATCCTGTCGTAACCTTTAATTAATTTTCAATTGTAATAAATAGCAAGATTGGCAGATAGAGATTCATAATGCTCATCATAGACTATACGTTCTTCTCCGTTTAAATTCAACCAATCAATTTAGCTTTCAATTTCTTGAGGTCAGAAGAATTGTAATTCTACGTATGAATGCCATCTTAGAAGTGCATTAAACCCTTTCATGTCTAACACCATATTTGTGGTTTGATCGCAGTTGCTACACCCTATACGCACTACAGATGCAAGGTTGAGATGTGTACCGTATCCAATTTCTACATGTTTTGCAGGCCAAGTATCATTCGACAGTTTATAATAAACACAATCAATTAAGTATCGCTTAACTGGTTGTTTATACGCACCTGATAAATGTGTGGTTGTTATGAGGATAACCTTTATATTACTTCTTTTTATTTTTATTTTGACTACTACGACTACCATCACTATTTTGACAGCACCAAGTACAGAATGTAAATTATTGTTACTATTCATATTGTTACTGCAACCATGCGGGGTATCCATATACAACGGTGAACTTCTGCGTTTTGCAAATGATTTTATCACCACTTCCATTATGCTTAGATAATGACTACTTGCTCACAATTTCACTATGACTAAACACTGTTAAAGAAATTGTTCTGTTTTTTTTACATATGGAGGAGTTGTAGCGCTACTATGAAAAACACAATGTTATGTTTGATGTCTTTCCAGGTGCCTCTAATCTACTAAGGAACACATCCTTCATGTTTAGCAACGTTTTACATTCTTCAATGCGGGTTTCTTCTCTGAAATACCTAAAAAAGCGCCGAGGCAATTCACATTTAAATTCGGCTGCTTCCATCACTATACATTTACAACACTAATTATTTACGGCCACATCTATCACTTTATACCTTTAGACACTTTGAGGTCACGCACATTTTTGAAGGGCTTGTAATAGGTGCTATGGTTTAACCATGATAATTCCATGCTTAATAATTACAAGTTGCTAATTGGCTGACTGATTTCACCACACCACACAGTGGTTTATATAGGAAAAGTGTGTCTTTGATTTTGACCAGAACAAGTTTGAACTTGTCAAATACTCACCTTGACCTACTTTTACAGAACTATTAGACCTTGACTCGATTTAGCCAATACAAAAACCATTTAACCTTGACCTTGTCATTCTTCTTGTTTCCAAGAACTGATTCTATTTTTAGACTTCTAAGATTTGTAACACGATAACCCCCTGCAGGTCAGTAAATCTTTACCTTGAAAATTATATTCTTAAATAGCTTGAAATCTAAATCTCCCGCCAAAAGTTTGTTCTTCGCTTTTTTACCTTGAAGAGCTAAATTTTTTGATTTCTCACCACCCGCCGCCTGGTGGTGAGAAATCTAAAAGTGACCTTATACTGAGCCAGAAACGGCCCTACATGACCACTCACTAAGAAAGCATCGTTGGTTTCAGGTGATACACAGCGCATTTGCCAAGGCAAGGATGGTTCAATAATGTTTGCGTAAATAAAATGGCGCTACCTGAGCATGTTAAAGAAGCTATATGTTTTCAAAATTTAATGGTATGATAATAAAATTGTTAAACTCGCCCAAAGTTACAGCAACTTTAAGGGGTTTTAGTGTCAATGCTACACCACAATTGTAACTGGTAGGCTTTGGTCCAGCACATTGCAGGAAGTATAAGCATCTAGCGAGGAAGCCAGAGGGAGTGGATAGTGTCATAAGAACGTTGAATATAAACATTAAAACAAATTTTTAATACAAAAAAGCCATGAATAAACGTTAAAATTCCCAAAAGAAAGAAAAAAGTTAAAATTGTGACTTAAATGTGTAGTTGCCGTTAGAAGAATGCTCAAGATCCAAGGTAATCTATTTATGATCTATTATTGCAGGATCCGCGGTATCAGGTGTAATCTGAATCCTTTACCAACAATTACAATCTGACATTTTGTTTCTATCTGAAGCACAAATTTCCTCTGAAGGCTTTGCTTCATCCGACTTGCAATCTCTAATGCAACTTTCACTCTAACTTTCGATGCAAAGGAGGAGAGTGTTCCTAAACCAACGACAATATCGCTTGCAAGTGGACTTCTTCTTGGGAAAATAAAGAAATTGACGTGATTTGGTTCATATATTCTGGTTCTAATTTACGAAATTCTACTGTTGCATTTATATTTCTCCCAGTGACACTAACTTTCAAGACTTCTTCTATTACGATGGTTTGAAAATTGACTATTTTATCGTAGTTTACATCTTGCAATATTTCAGTATTGAGAGATGTCAATGTTCGTAGTTCTAATGACTTCATTTTTTATCGACTACTAGTTTTGGTGGTCATAGTGTAAAAACATTTGCTGTTTAATGTGATCTCACACGATGGTTCCTGGTCTCACTATGATCTCTACTAACTCTGACTATACTCCAAATCTTCTAGATCTCCTTCTTACATCAAACCCACTTGCTTATGAAGCTTCAGTTCTTCCCTACTAGGTCTACCTCACCATTGTCTAAGTGAAATAACTTCTACTGTCTTTAATTCCCGGTTGTTCTCAACAGTGACGGAACCCTATGGCGTCTTATGTCAGCTAAATGGAATGATATACTGGGTTTCTTTGCAGCCTTTCCATAGCGTGAATATTATTTTAAGTGGTCCTCATCTTCGGACGTTGCTCCTTCAGTTTATGAAGTCAGCCTCATGGCCATGGAGTTACACATTTCCTAAAAACAAAATTGTATAGGTCATTCTCGTTCCCAACTCTTGTTCAATAAATCTGGCGCTGATGCAATATCTTTGAAATGTATATTTTATACTAAATGGAAATTTAATCGAACGGACGAGAGTCGTGCAGACTACATTGTTGCTCGAAATACCTGAAAAAGTGTTATCGTTAAAGATAAAGAGTTGTTTGAACAACGAAACTACAATAAACTATCAACACATCCGTCGAGCAGTCGTACATTTTGATTTTTAGCTAAAAACTCTGGTACATCTTCATTTCCCCCTGGCCGATCAGTGGTTGCTGAATATGTAGACAAAGACAATCTTTTTACATCATATGCTCGTGTCCCAATGATTCTGGAAACGTGTACCCCTCGGAAATTGTTCTTCATACTCTATGAAATCCATTCGAGCTCCTAGAATCGATCATCAGTAGGCTTGGCCCTAATAAGGCGACAAGCCAAGACGGTATCCTAGCTATGATCTTAAAGAAACATATCTTATACGAGCTCTATTCGATCTCTTTTTTCTGGTCAATTTCTTTCATAATGGAAGTTAGCAAATGTTTAACCTATTTCCAGAAAATGCGACAAGACCGATCAATGCAACTAGTGACCAATTGGAACTAACAAACTTTTTAGTGACTACTAATATGCTTTTAGGCAGAGTCGTTTAACAAGTAACCTTGTTTTATATGTGACCAAAGTTGGGAACAATACATTAGAACAATCTGGTGGACAGTGACACTTTGTCTAAAGGCAGAATGTTATTTTGACTCTTTCTCCAAGAAAAGGTTTCATTAGGGCCAAAACCAAGAAGCCCTATTGGAGAATGTCGGAATCAGAGCTGTATAATGCACGAGCGTGCATAGCAACTATCTTGAACTATGTACTAAAGGAAAATCATTAGAGGCCAAAGTGTAGTAGTTCGCGCTACCGAATAAGTGCCACAAATTTTGCCGCTGGTGACTACAACCCATTTAACTGAATTGTAATTTAGTGTAATAGTAGGTTTTTCCTTGCTGTTGTCAGTATATCCAGTGTTGTACATTGTGGAAAGTAATAAAATAGATTTGAGATTTATCTTTGAGATAAATCACAATCGTAACGCCTTAAAACCCATAAATCTAAAATTTGATTTCTATGTTATTATTTAGTATGAATTCAGTGGTAATACTTGCATATTCTTTTTTAGTGTTCCAATTTATACCAAATATTTTGCAATGTTTGAGTAGTGTGTTCGCGAATGGATAACTGCAATCAATCAAATTTTCCTTAAACCTATGTAAATTATTTTTAAGTCTTTGCAGTATTGTGGTAGTGGTATCTTCGCCTTCCAAATGCCCAGGATAACATGTTGTGAACATTTTAATGGCATATTTTGCAGGCTGGCTAGGAATGTACTGAAGAAAATGATAACGCTTCTACGTGTATCTAACTGTTCGACTATTGTAATAAACTCCCCCAAACAAGTAAATGTTTAGGTTTTCAAAATTTCTTAAATATTCCACATCTTGGACATTACCGTAAGTATGTCCTTACTGCGATAAAATATAAGAAAGCCAGTAAAGCTAAAGTTTTTTCCGTAGTTTTCCCTCTCCTTTTGGTATTCTGCTGAAACTCTTGCATTGGTACAGTAACGGTCAGTAGCGACCGATCCTAAAGGGTTCTGTGGCTCGAGTACCTCAACCCGAACCAGAATAGGAAATAAACATTGTTACGACCAAAAATGAAAATAACACGGAAGGTAACAGCTAATTAATGTGCACTGCACTAGCTCGGTGGGACAGAGGGCCGTGGGCGTGTTTTTGAATTTCAAATGCTGAAGGTGGTTAGACACCAAAGTAAGGGTGTGTCGCAATTGGATCAAAGTCAATTAATGGATTAAACTCAAGTAATGGGCGCCAGGCTGTTTTTCAAAGAAAATTGGGAAGAATACACCTGGCCACACGTAAATAAATCAGCTTAAACAGGTCTCAGTTCCCTTTTTACCTTTACGTGGGCTACCTCTCGGAGCACGTCGGAGATGCTTCGTAACTTTAGCTCTAGAACAAATCTCAAAGTATACATATGCTGAAATACTGGGGCAGCGGGTACGCAAGTCAGCTGTTGCGGTTCAATGATTTCTTTAACTTTATTTCACATTACGTTACCCCTAACGATTGTGAACGAATTACCTTCAACAAAACAAAAAAATTAACAACGCTAAAGGTTTCGCTTAATTATTACAAAATCTAATTCAATTACTAATCATCTCCAGAACTCTGTCATCAATTAAACTCAAAATAAAATAATTAGACATAAACCAGATAAACGGCATTCACAATTTATCTAGTTTGTTACGTTAAAAAAAACTATTTAAAAAAAAAACTATATGAAACTAAATGCGTCAATTTAAGGAAATTACCACTGCTCACTTGCAAAGCAAATCAATACAGTTTTACATCAATAGAATTATTTTTTAATTAAATCTTTTAGTTTTAATTCTTTAAATCACCGCCTTTCGTAAATTATTGCTTTCACTGATCGGGAGGAGATCACAAATGACGCAATTAAATCTAATTAATTGTTCTTCTATTGTCTAGTGTGGTCGGCTATCTTAAAATTTATAACAGGCGAGAATGTACCACCCATCTTTCTCAATTTGGTCTAACTTGCAAGTTCACCCTTCGCCTTACGTTAAAATTTTGAAAACACAGTTATTTAGATACGGTTGAAATTCAAAACATTTACGTAGCGAAACGGTCACTGAAACTCAATTTTACAATTGGAAATTTTTATACACATAAACCTGAGTCAACCTTAGTTTCAAATACTGTAAATGTATCAACAATTCAACTACAGACGATTACGTTTATTCGCTTTATCGCCAAATAATTTCACCAAAATGCAAACAATCGTATCATAACACAATCACAATAAACGGCTTCAGGATACCTGCTTATTGACTTCCTAACAATAAACTGATACAGTAATTTCCAAATGGCAACTTCAATAACGTTAGGTTTATTTGACTGGCCTGGACGTTATATAGTTTATGTACACAGAACAATAGCGTTTACGCACGAAATTATTTACACAATCTTGACTTGATCTTAAATCAATTCGGTGGCTTTATTTACAAGTCTGTTTATGATTAAAAATAATTATTTACACAATTATATACCGTGAGACCTTCGTCTGCTTCGGCTGTATGTTAGGACTTTACAATTACTTTTATTAGAAAATGTTAATCCGCGTATTAGCATTTAATATTTCTCTAATAAGATACACTTATCAATACACATCCCTTTATGAAATGATCGTTAGCTGACAATAAGCGTCCGAAACTTCACAAGAAACAACCAGGAGGGATGAAATTGAATGGTGCTCCCGGTACAATATGTTCGGTCCCCCAGGTTATTCGAAAGAGCACCCCCAGCAATAACTCACACCCGCGGAAAAAACAGTCTCTTCCTCCCCTCAACAGTATTGCACCAAATTTTTTTACACATTTTCCGATTAAGTTGATCGTTATCCAGATATTGAAAAAATTTTAACCAACACTTAAGTTCAACCTTGGGAACTTGTTTGTCCTTGCATCGTATCAAGAAAGATATATCCAACCGTTTCAAAAACATTTGACTAAAACCAAAATCTGCTCTTAACAGAACAAGTTTAGGTATGAAATTTTTGGTATGTACGTGCTGTCTTTCTGGAGTTCTCGCGGATACCAAAACATATGCACACGCATGCCAGCAAGCAGTTACGTACGCACGTACCCTAGCCCGCACGCACTCACCCACCAAAGCACGCACACACGCATGGCCCTCTACACGCCCATCCCTCCACACGAACATACCTACACCGACATTCTCTTTCTCCCCCCCCCCTCTCTCTCTCACATACACACACACACACACACACACATACACACTCATTTGCACATACATATACATGCACACACTCGCACATACCCCACGAACCCGCCCACATACACGACTTCACACACATACGCATGCGCACAAACACACACACACACACACACACACACACACACACACACACACACACACACCACACACCGCACCACACACACAACATCACGCACACTTACACATTTTCTTTAGAAATTTTTTTTACACATTTTCGTTGATCGTTATCCAGATATTGAAAAAATTTTAACACACATCAAAATTCAACCTTGGGAACTATTTTCCCCTTAAATTACGCGTCGTATCAAAAATTACATCAACCGCTTCAAAAACATTTGATAAAAACCAAAATCTGCTCTTAACAAAACAAGCTTAAATATGAAATTTTAGGTACGTACGTGTTGTCTTTCTGGAGTTCGGATACAAACACGCATGCCCGCAAGCAACCATCCACGCACGTGCCCTCGCCCGCACGCACTCACCCACCAAAGCACCCACACACGCACATCCCTCCACATGCACATACCTACATCCACTCACACACACACACACGCGCGCGCACACACACACGCACACACTTACCCACACACACACACACACAGACACACATGCACACCCAGTTACGCATACACATACATGCACACACTCGCACACACACCACAAACCCATCCACATACACACCTTCACACAACGGCACACACGCACCCACACACATACACACACACACACACACACACACACACACACACACCATACCGATACATACTCCCACACCCATATCGGCATCCACACATACCCACACACACATCCACACAAGTGTGTGGGTGCGTGGGTGCGTGCGTGCGTGTGTGTGTGTGACACCACACACACACACCACAAGCACATCATGACACCAGCCACAACACACCACACATACACACGAAACACGCCACACTCACGTCACTACAAGCACCACTCCACGCACGTCCACGCACACGCACCACAGCAATGCAAATACAGCACCACACACACGCGCACGTACACTCAGTCCCATGCGCACGCTCACGCATACGCACAAACGCACACACCCACAGACAGCATGGCGGATTACGGCGAAATAGTTCGATTTAGCGAGAATGAAAAAATATCGATTGCCTAACTTTTTATACTTACATATGTAGATGTAGGTTTGAAGTTATGACCGGCGTATATATTAAGGTGTTTAGCATTGGTTACACACACAGCGTTTGTATTAGTAATTTTTTTGATTAGCTCATACTCGCTCAAATCGGACGTTTGTGCGATAACTTTTATTTCGCCATTTGATAATCAAATTCGTGCGATAAGCTGATTTTTACTTCTAATGGATAAAGATCCTACATTATTTTTGGGTTATCTGCGAATGTATGCTATAAAGGTTTGATTTCTGTTTTTAAACATTTTTTTTAGCTATCCTTTTCGTGGTATCTATTTTGTTGTCAGTAATCGTTTTTTTCAAAAGCAACCTCGTTACAGGTATTTGTGTTACCTTCTCGGAGATTGTTGATCTCTAACCTAGGTTATAACGCCCTCGGCGTACATAGCTTATTTCTGTTTGGTAGCCCTTCTAGTGCCCCTCAAGGTTCGGGTAAACGACGTCATTTTGTGAATTAATTGAATAATGTAAACTGAATCGATTATAAACAATTTGATATATGAACAGATATAAAAATAAATCAAAACTCTATATAAAAACTTAAAGATTCTGTGATAATTAATAAATAACAAACAATAAATAATAAACTAGAAATCGATTCTGGTAGACCCCTATCCAAACAGTGGAGGACGCCGCTGTCGGGTTTTATTCTGCCGCCCTCGTGTCGCTCTCTGTGGGTATAACTGTAAAATATGCAATTGAGCATATGGTTGATGAACACGTGAAAGTCATGACTTATTTTAAACGGTTAGGCACTCAAGATATAATAGTTAAGTGTTGTTTGAACAGCGGTGATGTAAAATGGGAGTTACAAAGGATTATCAAACAGGAGAGTTGATTTTAATAAGTGTATCTGTACCATTAAGGAGAAATATTACGGTATGATAAGGATCCATAGGGGTGACTTTTAATGTATGTGAAATCGGCGAGTTAAGTAAGCGTATAGTGATGTTTTGCAATATATGAGTGACTAAAAGCTATATTTGAATTTTTTTAAGCTCTATCTCTGTCATTTTTCTATTATATTTGATTATTTTTAAAGGCACTCAAATTGTTCATTACACATTTTAATTAATGTGGATTTATTTAAAGGAAGGTACATTTTCTTGTCAACAGAAGTGAAGTCTTTTTATCGAACCAACCGCTTGCTTCCCTCACCACATATCAGCTAATTTTAAAACCGTGGCATAGTTATGCTTATTTAAATGGCAAACATTGATATGAAGAATGTTGATTCAAGTAATTACACTCACCTATGTTGGGCTAGCTACCACAATATTTAGACTTGTTAAACAGCTATCGCTTACGCTTTTCTCAATGTTCAATATTTATGAATTTTTTTAATTAATTTTAATCTCACAATGCGTTATAGACAGTTACTTCTGTGTGGCTGCACAAAAACATATACTAATAGTCAACTTCATATTAAAGATAAATCTGAAATAAATAGAAAACATGTCGATAAGTCGGAATACCGTGAAAAATCAAGACACGAAAGAAAAATATTTCCTAAGCTTTTCGTGTTCGCTAAAATTCGACATGTTAAGCATCGGACATAACAAGAAATATGTTTTTAGATTTTAGAGTAAAAGTTGTGTTTATTTGTTTTTTGCCAAAATACAAAACAGAAATAATGGTTGTATATTAGATCAAATTTGAGAGGCTATTCACCGTTATAATTCGACTTTGCACAATACTAAACAGTAACACATAAACGTTAATACTATTACTATGCCTTTTGTTCTTGTAATTTTGCCTGCGATTTCAATCATTCACAGATTGTGCAGAATTTTATCTACTATATGCTCGAATCTCATTGATATGCCAATCACAGCTATTTAACTGCTTACAATACCTAAACGTCAGCAAACCGCAACATTTACGGGTAATGGTTACCTTTGACCGCATCATTCAATAGTTTACCGTTATTAATTATGCAAGAGCCAATAAACGACAGGCTACATCCGTCATATTAATTAAAATAGTGATAATGCTTATTTGACTAATAATTACTTTTATAAATGATTAGTAAATACGATTTATCTTGACTAATTACTTAACAAATTAGCCGCACTTATTTAGTGTCGTGTTTCGTATTTTTGATCATTTAACAATGTTTGTTGTATTTAATGCAATTAATTTGTACTCCCGCATAATTACTGGAATGTTAATGGTCTTTAGGTAAGCGTTGTTAAACTACCAACAACAATACTCTTTATTCAATCGTATCTAATAAAATGGGAGGAACTGGATCAATACTGATAGTATATGTGACAAGAATTAATGAAGATATGTAGTGTTTAGTTTAAGATGGCCAATTTGAGAAATAACGCTAATCAATGCGATAATTTTTTACTCTGTATAAAATTATCATAAAGATAGATTGAATTTGATGCTATTGTGTCATTAATGATCCTCAGTAGAGTAAACAGTCTATCTTGAGTGAGGATTTTTCAGCGGGTTTTCCTCATACACATATATTAACATGACCACTGTGGCTGATTGGGCGAATGCTGGTAAATATCTTCCCCGTCAGAACCCTATCTCCATTCCTTCCAATTCAATCCTGACCGAACCCATCGTTAATCCTACGACTCATATATATGTAATGTATGTATGTAAACTGTGAATGCATTGCTGTAGCTGACGGATCGTGGAAAGCTCAAGAAACCCAACCCTTTTCTTCGGGGAGGAAACGAAACACGTCGTTTCCTTTCCTCTCCTTTTTTTTACCACCAAAGTAGTTGGACCTGTGGTAACAGAATCTACTTAGTATTCGGGAGGTAATCGGGTCGACTTCCGTTACTGTATACCTTGCATGAGGTTTTTTAAGTAGATGTTCCACATACACACATAGTACCATGATGACTGCGAATACGCACATCATATTCGGTTATTTAGGTAACTTCTGGGGTAATATCTTTCCGCTCATAACACTAACTCCGTTACTTCAGATCTAATCCTGACCGCACCCATTCTTAAACTCACCATGCGTATATAAGTAATGTATGTATGCCGGTAATCCATCGTTGAGTCTGAAGGGGCGTAGAAAGCTCAAGCAGCCCATCCTTACCTTCGGGGAGGGAGTGAAACACATCGCTTACCTTCCGATTAGTTTTTTTACTACCTATGCTTGCGATGCATTAGCATGTACATTTTTTCATCTACTTCTTACTGAAATTCATTTTTCTTTTATTGTACTCAATATGGTTAGAAACAAGAAACAAAGAAGATGCCGCAAGACCCAAATTTTGGTAAGGTCGTAGATTCTTGTTATTATTCATAACAGAATAATGGGCGCCACTACCTCTATTAACGAAAGTTACACCGCTTAAGCTATGCAGCGCTAGCACTGACGTTCAGAGGTTCCCACAACTATGTTTTTCTGGCGCTCGTTGCTCAAGCCATTTGTTGTGTTAGCGTGGTTGTAAATAAATCGGACAAAATACACCTAGTCATTTATTTATTCAATACTGACTAATCTTCAACACGCTAGTATACAGTGCATTAGGCGTAATTATACAAATACCTTTGCTTTATTTAGATATCGGTGGCAACACAAAACGTTCTTACGTAATCTGACCAATAACGCTATTAGGCATCAATGCCAATAATTGGTGTTTTGTCATTATGTAGACATTTACATCTGAGAGATACAGACATATAGAGACTTACAATAAGTGTGAGAGAGAGAGAGAGAGATTGTGTGAATCTCAAAGTTCATTGACCTTTTTCTAGGTCAAAGTTTATTGACCCCTGTATGTGTAAATGCTTGTAATCTAAAAATACTTGAACTGGATGTTCATAGAAATCTAAAAGTAGAACCAATGTTTATTAACCCCCACTATGGCAAGTTAGTAGAGGATAGATTACTTTAATCTTGAAATGGTAAATGAACTTTGGCCACTCTCTCTTCCCGTTTCCGGAAATCCACCAGCTTCCGCGGTCTGTGAAATTCGGTCCTATCTTTGTATTTCCAAGAATTGTAACATGACACCCCTAGAGGCCAACAGACTTTTCACAGGATCTTAGTTTAACACTCTCCAAATTTCAATGGACTTTGAAGAGGTCAATAAACTTTGTCTTTTAGAAGATCAATGCTCTTTGACCATGACACATTGCATATCTCCCTTTTACACGTGTCAACTGTTGGTTTGGCCAAAAGTGGGGCAGATTACTACTATTATTTATAATTACTTATATTCATTTAGATGCAGTAAAACGGCCTTTTTTAATAACTGATTTGCATGAATTATTTCTAAAATAATGATTTTTTCTTTAATGGTGGCGGGATATATTCAATTATGCTACACGCTTATTATTAACTTGTACTCACATATTTGAAATCCCGTAATCCCGATGCATCGAAAACTTGTTTTCCCGCACTGCGATGTTTTTTGCTGATATAATCGCTAATGACTGCTTCTTTAACATCAGGTGGCGTCAGAATTTCCTCGGCAACGCCCATTTTTCACAAATTTAAAGAAAATGGCGGCTCAAAGTTTGAATTTTTGTTGACATGTAACTATAACTTCAACGCAATATTATAATGCCGGCTATGCTACCAATCCATGTAGAATAAAAAATCAAACAATTTTTGGACCACGGGTAGATATCAATAGGTACTACATTTTAAAAACATGTTTGATCATACAGAGTGTTTCATGTTGTTGGAGTAAACTAAACTTATATACTTTTTTAATTAAACACCCTGTATAACATTTTTGGAAAGCCCATCAAATACGCTTTCATTTAATATTTAAATTGTATGGGTCTATTTCTTTTGGTTTTAGAGGTATACAATTGTTTTTAGAAAAAATTATCCCAGTTGCGGTCGCCACCACTGATTTGTAGGGCGACTTTTGTTTATTTTAAAATGACAAAAAATTTTTGCTGGTGGTCCTGTAATGTTTTAAACTTTCTTAATTTTTAAATTTTTTTTAATAATGTACAGGTCGTGTCACTGTTTGCAAAAACAACTTTTTTTAAACTTTATGAAATGGTACCCCCCTCCCCTACGATGTTCGTGACCTTCGATGCTATGCTTGATATCTCTTCTTTTTCATCAAGCATGAATTAATCATATTAATAATTTTCAAAATATTTTGTTTATTTGTGAAATAGCGATTCTAATACAAAAAGGCTGAAAATGTAGGTATTAAGTTGGCTTACTAAAAAATATTTCAAGTAAAAACAAGATTTAATGTAACAATTGAAAATTGATTATTAACTTATTTTAAATTTTACAGACCTTTTTGAACAAAATTAATGCATAAAACACTTTTGCTTCTTGGCAAATCTAAATCAGTCCTTAGTAAAATTTCTGAAGTACTCAATTTGATTATGTTCAGATCAAAGATATCATTTTTTACGTCTTTTTGTAAATGTAAACGTATAAAGATAGTCACGGAATTGTAGTTTCATGCTAAAAAAACTTTCACGTTCTCTTTCATTCTAAAAAAGTAAAATCAAGAGTTAATATAACTGGAAATCAATTGACTACGAATTAAATCATTATAAATTTAACAGAATTTGTTGAACAAAATTGGTGCATACTCTTACACAAGTCACTCTATCGTTCAAGGCAAATTTAAATCAGTCCTTAATGAAATTTCTAAATCTAAATTAGTTCAAATTTCTGAAATAATCAATTTGATTATGTTCAAATCCACTTTTCCGTTTTCCACGTCTTTTTGTGAATTTAAATCGGTTACTCAAATCAAATCAAATAGCAAAGATTATTTCGAATTAATGTTTAAACTCGCAAGCGAAAAGCAAGGGTGCCGTGACCATGTTGCGTTCAAAAATGAAAAATTCTTTGTAACAATTGGTTCTATACAGTTTAAACCTAATTTGGCTTTTAATTTATTCAAAGTGTTGAAAATGACTCTAAATTCTAAAGAAATGGTGTTAATGATTTTTGTCAAGAAATGGCTTACTTTTAAGCAAGTAGCAAGTTTATGCAGCAAGATATGCCGATGCTGTAAAACAGCCGCGATCGAAGGCATTTCAAGATTTTTTACAAAGATTTGAAGTAGTGTAACGGTATAAACGGGTGGTAGAATGGGATTACAGATAAAATTGGCCTTTTTGCCCCGACTAGCCAGCGTATGGGTGTAGGTCAGATGTTGAAAAATTTTGCACATCCAGAATAGTAAAACGTACGTAAGTCACAATAGGGATGAAGACAAAATCAATTCGGTTAAGGCGCCAGAATGTTTGGTAGTCAAAATAAGGGTCGTGCCAAAATTACGAGTACATAGCGTGTCTAAACATACAAAAACATACGCTTACCTATCCGCAATCAATCCCAGGTGTGCTGGACAGCAACTCAGCAAACCACCTGAAATAGGGCTTCAAAAGCACTACACGCCTGTCAAATAAAAGCGTGGTAAACACTCAATAAAGTTACGTTAAGTTACTACACCTCAGTGTAATTAATTAGGCATTAAATAATAATCAAAACAAAACAAAAAAATAAGCTATAGAATGCACTCTAAATGAATTAATACTCAACTAAAAATCAAATAAAACACTAAATATTATTAACGCTATTACTCAATAAAACAAAAAAAAAAACTGTCTTCGTTACGTTAAAACTAAATTACCGGTAACTTGCAATTTGCAAAAGAACTTTTATGTAACACAAAAGGGTTTCACATAATTAAAACCATTTATAAAACCTAACAAAGCTATAATAAAATAATAAAAAAAGGATAAATATAAAAATGTAAACATACGATAATGCGTATCAACAAAAAAATACAAATGCTTAAAAGGCGACAGGATGTCTGATCAGAATGCTGCTTTACGCCAGTCTAAATGATTTAACCTATATAAATATTTCGTGGATTATATTCCCACACTACAATAGGGTCAATTGCCCTTTAATACTAAAATAAATAACAAAGGGTGAAGGCGGAGCGTCAAAACTATAATTACTTACATTAAATATATTTAAAACAATTTAATTTTCCAAAAAAAATACGACACCGCTTCCAAACCTTCGAAACACACAAAAAAATAAATCTTGAAAATCTTCAATAAAAAACACAATGTTATATTACCTTAAAGTCTAGAATTACACCTCTCCTGTGTTACAACAATGAAAAAGGTGGTCGATTACTGCTATAACGGAAATGAAATCTTCCTGCTCTGGCAAAATGATGAATAAAATGTTGACTATTATTCTTTCGAACACAAACAATTTCTTAATTTAAACTCGTTAAAATGTTACTGCATAAATTAAAAACCTCTTTTAAAATATTAAATTTGGGCACTCAATTTGCTTGTTGACTTTAATCTCTTAAATAGTTTTATTTCCACTAACAATCCAAAAAAAAAAGGTTAATAACTTGATTTAAGTAACTATAATTTTTAATATATTGCGAAAGTTTCTTTATCCTTAAACACGCTTTGTACGGTAAATAAGAGGCACTTCAAGAACGTTAATGTTAAAATCCGCAAAGCGATATAAACCAAGAGGTCACTGAAGCACTAATAAAACACGACGATGTCCTCTAGGTAACTTTACGTAAAATCGAAATCGGCACTAGGTATAATCCTTTGGTGATGAACAGTTTTAATAAAATCCCTTTACAGGTCTTCTTCAGAAGTACTAACTACCCTTACTACACAAAAAGTACGTTCGTTAAACACCACAAGGTCCAAAATATCAACGTTCTAAACCACCCCTTAAAGCGTAACAATAAACGGCACCGTACTAGTAACGAGCGCAGTCAGTTTAGAATCCCAAAATTACCAAAATCCATCTTGATTTTGAATCCCACCACTCAAAAATCTTATCTAATTTAATTCACCAATTAAAAACGGAAGGGAAGATTACCCCAAACACAAAATTCGTTTTCGTCCGTAAGGACTCGGTAATTTCAAAATCACAAACGTCAAAAGTAACGTAAATATCTCTATTTTTTAAAGTACGAACAATTAGTCCCACATTCAATCTCTATGAATTAAAACCAACATACTCAACAATAAACTGAACAACTATTTAAGCGTCTTTATGTCGCCAACATGACATCATACATATAAACCTACACTATTTATTTAAATTACTTAATTTTAGGAAATCAAACGAAATAAACCTTAATTAAACTTCATATCAACTATTTACAAATAAACGTTATCAAACTTCTATAATAAGGAAAACAACCTAAATTACGGAATAATAATTTCACAAACAAAAACTAAAGCTCGCACACGCATCCTAAAGGCGCTACACGTTAAACACAAATTCATTCATTATCGACAGTAAACTCAAACAAATATATATATATATATATATATATATATATATATATATATATATATATGTTATACGGAATCTAACTAGTGCATAGTTACAAACAAAATTACACACGTATACAGTGTTCAAAATACCTGACAGTAGTGTTAAATTTAAAAACGGAAAATAGCTAATAACAGTGACAAATGATGCAAACAAACTTAGTTTACTTCCAATCAAAGAGAATCTCATGTAAGTACTGGTAATAACAATGATAAAAAATAAATTAAAAATACTTTCGTAGATTCAAATTTTTACAGTAGAATTGAGAGTATCTCAAAACTTTGTAAGTGAAAGTTATTTAAAAACGTCAATGTTTCTTTTATAAATTAATACAATTTGATTAAAAAATTATTTAGCATGAAACTATAATTCCATGGCCATCTTTAAACGTTTATACGTTTAATCGTTGATCTGAACATAATCATGTTGAGTGCTTCAGAAATTTTACCTACGGCTGATTTAAACTTACCTAGAAGCAAGAGTGCTTTATGTATTAATTTTGTTCCAAAAGATCTGTTATATTTAAAATATGTAACGTGCCAATTCTTGGCTATGGTTACCTTAATTAGTTTTTAATTTTTGTCTAACGTTACCTTAATTTAAGTTTTGAATTCTTACTGTTATTGATAATATATTTTGACATTACGTTGGTATCTTTTTTCCTTTCAATAATGAAATTTTAGAATGTATTTTGATATTTTCACTTTAGTGTACATAATTACGAGTACCTCTGTATATAGTATAGTACGGTTTAAGTTTTCTGCGCAACAGCGTGATTTATTTCCGTATCTTCTGCGTTGCGATGAGTTTCGTTTTTTAAGTTTTGCTTCCTTTTTATAAGATATGTAAGGCTTCTAATTACATTTTTGTATATATTATATTTATTAGGGAACAAAGAAATGTGCAAGGGCACGTTTCTACATTAAGGAAACCGCTTGTGTTAATAAAAAGGTAAAATTAAAAAATTTTGTGCGTTTTAAAAGCGTGCTGCATGACGTTACGAATAAATTCGTAAAATGGCGTGCTTGACCAGGATGATATGCAATTTTTGTCTTGAATAATTAAAAATGGGGATACATTTATATCATTACCGCTTGCTGTTAGTTTGCCTGCGTTTGTAGTCTTTCCATTAGTGGGACGAGGAAGACATGAAAATTACCTTACCTATGTGGTCTACAGTTTGTTCATTTGTGCGTTGAAGGCAAATGAAAATTATCGTACCTTACCTTACGTTCATATTATGGAACTTACGTTACCTTCATAGATTACTTGTACGTTATTGGCAAATGGAAATTATCGTAGGTGTATCTTATGAATGGGACATAAATTTCTCCTACTACAGTGCATTTTAAGTAAGTAGTACATGTAAGTAATACGTATCCTTTTAATAAGTTTAAGGAAGTAAAAAAAAAGCAGTATAGTGTTATTTTGATACGGTTACAAAGGGACAGCTGTTTTCTGTTTCTAAGATAAAAACATTTGAGTTCATAACCTATCGTGTTATAATATTTGTCGACGTAGGTCACGTTTTATTATTAAATACTGTATTGATCATATTGCATTTTGAATTTTAAGTAAATATAGGTTATAAGCTTGTATAATAGGGTGGAGCGAAAAAATTAGAGTTAAAATCTTTGCAATATCCGTCAAAAGAATCGGACAACTCCTTGGGCCCTCTACCAAGGCTTGTTTTTCTCCAAAAAATGGAGATAAAATGGTACGTTTGAACCACACAGAAAATTATTAATTTATTCATTAATTAATTAATTTGCATACTACGCCCATGGAAACACCACAGTCACTCGCTCATGCCGTTGCCAGGGAAAAACATCGTTGCTAAGGAGGGCGGGCTTTACTGTAATGATTCGGTGTCATCCGATTCTGACTTCAGATTATTTTATTATTCGACAGCGCTACTTGGTGTCTGTTTAGTACGAAGCGCTACTAACTATTTAACCTATCTTTGGATATTTTGTATGTTTTGTTTGTATTAGACTCTTCATCTTTTATTTACAAGTGATATTTAGAAAAATATCTTAGTTTCAATTTTTTGTTTCGTAATATCAGTAGAATTAAAATTAGGAACTTTAAAATAAAACATAAAACTAATTTCATTTTAACGTTTCGGTGTATTTAGCTATTACCATTTTCAATATATGTACAAACAAATACGGCATTTGCTTAAACAAATTAAAATTTTGTACATTTTATTGTTTATTATTTTATTGTGTTAGGTTCAAATAAACATACTGAAACATTAATGAAGTTATTTTTGTTTTATTTTAAAGTTCCTAATTTTAATTAAATATAAAGGCAAGAGTTTATGCTCATATATCAACAGAATATTCTTTGTTCGCGGTGTTTGCAATAATGGCAGACGGTGTGAGTGGAAAAATTGTTACTAGAAGTAGAACGGAATGTCCCATTCTTGGTGCTCCTTCAGAATTTAAAATTACAGTTTTGCCAACTATTGGAGATACCATAAAAGGTTATTTGTGCAATAAACATAAATTAATCCATGAAATATTTAGCGAAGAGCGAAGTGTTTCGAAAATATCCAAACAGCTCGGGCATCAAATAGAAGAATTTGGCAACGAGCTTCGATTCCCACAGTTTCACACGATCACATCCGTCAACTGATTTATAAGTATTATAATACATATCGCAACCTTATCAGATATCCCAAAATGAAACGAAGTGAAAGTTACAACATAAAAGTGAAAACTTTTAAAAAATGGATCAGCGAAGCTGTTTGATATCGCAGCTTGTTTGATATCGCAGCTTGTAAATACCCAACAATTACTTCCTGTTAATGCATTAAGTCACGTAGGGTACCAACTCAAGAACAGCCTTTTCTTTTGGACCAGAAATCAAGTAGAATAATGGTTATTGGAACTGTCGGTATAACTGAGACTAATAAATTAAAGAATAAGCTTGAAAGGAGAAATGCCGAAATCTAACGAGAAGACCGCCTTCGTTAATTAGACGAAGGTGATTGTGGTAAAGTCATTGAGAATGAGATCACCTTTTTACATTGTTGTACCTCCAGAACTGGAAGATAGTAGTAGTGATACATTCTGTGTAACGGAACCATCAACATCAAAAGCTGGCCAAATGAGGCTCACTCTTTCAACACTCTCTCGGGTATGTAACCAATATGGTATTTCTGATCGATATGTTCCAGCAATTACTTCAGCAACGTTACAGGACATCGGTACTGTATCAGTAAATGACTGTTCCAAAGTTGTTGATAGGAGTAAGGTTCGAAGAGAGCGACAGAGAACACGTGCAGGAGGTTTGAAAAGTATATGTTTCGATGGCAGCAAAGACCAAACTCTGGCACATAAAATGGTTCGCGACAGATATTATAGAAGAATGATCAGCGAAGAACATATATCTATCATAGAAGAACCAAATTCTCTTTACTTGGGACATGTGACGACAAGTTTCGGAACGGGGAAGCACACAGCGACAACAATCCATAATTTTTGTGTTGAAAATGTGTTAAGTCTCGACGAACTTTTAGCTGTTGGTTGTGATGGCACGGCCACGAATACCGGACGAAAGAACGGTGTTACTGTAAATTTACAAAATAAAGTGGTACGTCCTTTACAATGGTTAATCTGCCTCTGCGTCATTTATTCGCATTTCTTGATGGTACTTCTAGCGGCCCTCGTGAGTATTCAACTATAGGTAAAATGCTAAAAAATTATGAGACTCAGCCGCCTGTATAATTTGAAACCATTACTTGCATTCTACCGGAAATAGACGTCAGCGAACTGAGTACCGACCAGAAATACATGTATAAAATATGTTGTGCAATTTCATCAGGACAATGCTCCCTAAATCTCAGTAGTCGTAATCCAGGAAAACTGTCACCCGCTACGTGGATTACAGCAGCAAACAGAATGCTTAGACTGTACATTGCAACAGAGCAAACATCTGCAAATTTGAAAATTTTGGCCGAGTACATAGTATATGCCCCAGTGTGGTTCCAGATAAAGAACAACCCGCTTGCGCGAATGGTGCCAGGCATATATTTAAAACAATAACATCATCTCGTTACTGATATGCAGCATAAGCTTATACAGGTATGATGCTTAAATATTTCTTTGAAATATTCACTAAACTTTTCGTAAACACTTTTAATTTCAATTTATTATATAATTAAATATAATTATTTAATTTAAAGTTATTGTGTAATTAAATACAACAATTTATCATACATACTTTATTTAATCGAAATTTTTTTAATTTTATTTCTATTGAAATAATAACACCATGTTAACTTTGTTAAAATAATTTTATATTAAAAAAAAAATTAAAAACATGATTTAACTTCGATTGTTTAACGATAACATCACTCGTACAAATAATTCACGTTAACCTTATTTATTATCTATTTAAAAAATTTCAATTGCTTTGGTATCTGAATTATTTTAGGTTATACGAAACACACGATCAATCTTAAATTTAAACCCATGTACACATCGAGTGACATGCATTCAGCTTGAAGGATTGATAGAGACTGTTTGAAAAATATAACTAAATCATTCTATTTCTTTGCCTAACAAACAATTTGAATGGAACAATTTTTCTATACAAACATAACAGACTTTAATTCTGATTGGATAATCATATTTGTGAAATTTCCAAATTATGACTTTAAACATAACGTTTTCATGTGAGGCCATATCTGAAAAACATCATTTTTGAAAGCTACACAAAATTTCCTTTCCACCGATACCTCATATTAATTCATCTAAATTTCAATGATTATGCAACTTTACATATACGCATTTTCTTATATCTAACTTATGTTACTTTCTACAGGAAAACTATAAACTTAAATGGATTCTATGACCCAAAAACATATGGATAGATCAGTCTCTAACACAGTTATAGTTTATTTCAAAAATCTCCTTGTCAACCTCTATGTTCGTACTTGACATAACCTGGTTTCTCAACACTTGCACTTAATTTGCATTTACAATGTTATTTTAAGTTGAAAAACCTGCTCTTCGCAACTAACATGTAAGTTATTTTCATAATAATTGTTTAATTTCCCATATTACACTTGTTAGTTCTACGAATCTCTTCTAATTTCGTCTTTTATTTTACAATTTAACATACGCTTTACTTCACCTACATTATCTGATAAAAATTACCTTCTTTTACTTTAAGAACAGAAGCAGAATATTCTACCAGAATAGGATTTCCTTATTTAAGTGGGTAACATGAATTTTATTGAAGCAAATACATATTCTAACACTTCCGAAAATGATCGGAAACTACTAGCATGAATCGTTCTATTGTACAGCCATTATTAAAATGTAATACATGTGAAACTTGAAATAAATAGCTAACAACATATCGTATAATTACATATGTACTTAGTTTTATGTTAAGTTGAGCTTATGCAACTTGCGGTTTACATGTTTAATCAAGTCCTTCGCAATGACTTTATGTTTAATGTACCCTTTATTCTGAGCTTACTTCTATATTGCCATGATATTTATCATATATATATATATATATATATATATATATATATATATATATATATATATATATATATATATGTGTGTGTGTGTGTGTGTGTGTGTGGTCTGTGCGTGTGCGTGTGCGTGTGCGTGTGCGTGTACGTGTGCGTGTGCTGTGCGTGTGTGCGTGTGTGCGCGTGTGCGCGTGTGCTGTGCGCGCGTGCGCGTGCGCGCGTGCGTGCGTGAGTGCGTGCGAGCGTGCGTGCGTGCGTGCGTGCGTGCGTGCGTGCGCGTGCGGTGCGCGCGTGCGCGCGGCGTGTGCGTTGTGCGTGTGCGCGTGTGCGCTGTGCGCGTGTGCGTGTGCTCGTGTGCGCGTGTGCGTGTGCGCGTGTGCGCGTGTGACGTGCGCGTGTGCGCGTGTGCGCGTGTGCGCGTGTGCGCGTGTGCGTGTGTGCGTGTGTTGCGTGTGTCGTGTGCGTGTGTGCGTGTGTGCGGTGTGCGGTGTGCGTGTGCGTGCGTGTGCGTGTCGTTGTGGCGTGTGGCGTGTTGCGTGTGCTGTGTGCGTTGCGTGTGCGTGGTGCGTGGCTGTGTGCGGTGTCGTGTGTGCGTGTGTGCGTGTGTCGCGTGTGCGTGCGTGTCGTCGTGTGCGCGTGGCGTGTGCGCGTGTGCGGTGCGTGCGCGTGTGCTGTGCGTGTGCGTGTGCGTGCGTGCGTCGCGTGCGCGTGCGTGCCGTGGTGCGTGCGTGCGTGCGGCGTGCGCGCGTGCGCGCGTGCGCTGCGTGCGTGCGTGCATGGCGTTGTGCGCGTGTGCGCTGTCGTGCGGTGTGCCGTGTGTGCGTGTGTGCGTGCGCGCGTGCGTTGCGCGTGTGCGTGGCGTGTGCGCGCGTGCGTGCTGTGCGTGTGCGCGTGTGGCGTGTGCGTGCGCGTGCGCGTGGTGCGTGTGCGCGTGTGCGCGTGTGCGCGTGCGTGCGTCGTGTCGTGTCGTGCGGTGCGTGTGCGGTGCTGCGTGTGCGTGGCGTGTGGCGTGGTGCGCGGTGTGCGCGTGGTTTGCGTGTCGTGGCGTGTGCGGTGTGCGTGTGCGTGTGTGCGTGTTGCGTGTGGGTGGTGTGTGCGTGTGTGCGTGTGCGTGGTCGTGTGCGTGTGTGTGCGGTGTGCGGTGTGCGTGTGCGTGTGTGCGTGTGTGCGTGCGTGCGTGCGTGCGTGCGTGCGCTGTGCGGTGTGCGTGGCGTGCGCGTGTTGCGTGTTGCGTGTGCGTGTCGTGCGTGTGCGTGTGCGTGCGTGTGCGTGCGTGCGTGCGTGCGTGCGTGCGTGTGCGTGTGCGTGCGTGCGTGCGTGGCGTGTCGTGCGTGTGTGCGTGTGCGTGCGCGTGCGTGTGCGTGTGTGCGTGTGTGCGTGTGTGCGTGTGTGCGTGTGTGCGTGTGTCGTGTGCGTGTGTGCGTGTGTGCGTGTGTGCGTTGTGCGTGTGTGCGTGTGTTGCGTGTGGCGTGTGCGCGTGTGCGTGTGCGCGTGTGCGTGTGCGCGTGTGCGGGTGCGGTGTGCGCGTGTGCGCGTGTGCGCGTGGCGCGTGTGCGCGTGCGCGTGCGTGTCGTCGTGTGCGCGTGTGCGTGTGCTGCGCGTGTGCGCGTGTGCTGTGCGCGTGTGCGGTGTGCGTGTGGCGTGCGTGGTGCGGTGCGTGCGTGTGTGCGTGCGTGGCGCTGCGTGCGTGCGTGCGTGCGTGCGTGCGTGCGTGCGTGCGTGCGTGCGTGCGTGCGTGGTGTGTGTGTGTGTGGTACCTCTTCAAGTGTGGTGGGAAAGTTTTATTTTATTATAAGAAACCAATAATTTTCATTTAATACTTTTATAGAAACGACGGTGTAATTATGTGGATACATCATTAGATAAATATAATCTTTAAATACAATAATATTTTGTTAAAGAATTTAAGGCTCATTAGGCCCACTTGCCCGGTGATGATGAAATATGCTGATAAAACCAACATTCAAAATATAAATTCCACAATCTCTTGGTGGGTAATTAGTAAACACCATTTTGGAGGAATCCTAGAATGTATTAAAGCAAATTCCATTTATTAATAGAAATATTAAAGCTTTCTCCCTTGTCCGGGTCTATTAGGTCCCCCTTTCCCGGATAAGCATTAATTTTTTATTTAGTTCGTGCTTAATTATACAATTT
This sequence comes from Vesta saturnalis, assembly GCA_036346205.1. Classification (NCBI taxonomy): domain Eukaryota; kingdom Metazoa; phylum Arthropoda; class Insecta; order Coleoptera; family Lampyridae; genus Vesta; species Vesta saturnalis. Next base: position 1,765,660 of record JARFJB010002353.1, on the reverse strand, counting down.
ATACAAAATAAAGACAAATGCAAAATCTCAAATTATTTCAATAAATCTTAGTTTATCACTATTGGCAACATCCAGAAAAAAGCGGCATCCCGTTGGGTTGGTGGCAAAACTAAAACAAAATTAAATTGCAAATCGTCAAGCCAATCTAAAATGAATATCAACAACAAATAATGCGAGACTATAGTTATTATTTTATTAAGTGTGCAAAATGGGTATTTTGTAAAAGACACATGAGAGTGTTAATTTTTGGCCAAAAATTCATTCAAATGTGCCATAAAACACGAATTTTACCACGAAATACACACAATATTTTTTCTATAACTGTTATATTTGAGAATTTTTTTGAACTTTGTTAAATAATTCAAATGAATCGCTCAGTATTTCCTAAATGTTGCAACATAAATCGTACCTATGTAGACGTCATATTTAACAATGCTAGTTTTATTAATATCAGTACTCTAAGTAAAAAAGAATAGTTACATATTTGTATTGCAGTTTGGAATATTAGTAGTAGTATTGGTAAAATAAACTATATTATATTACTTAGTATTTGTTAGTTTTCGTTAAATTAAAAGTATCATTTGAGTATTTTTTAATTCAAGTGATTGATTCTTGCAATTTATGTTGCGCCCTAGTGTGCAAAATATTTTGCGCATGTTTCCATGGGCAACGTGAAAAAAATAAACATTTTTGACAGCTATAGAAGAAAGTATTTTTAAGGATTATTTGTCTTCATTTGATGCACATTGATTCTATTGTTGTTATTAATTAAAGTTGTTGCTTTCTAACGCTGTTGTTCCTTATAAAACTTGTAACGAATCTTTTACGTTCTTCGTTCATTTAGTTGTAAAATATAAGAAAAAAAAAGGGTTTTTGATAATTAATGAATTATAAGTTGTGGTAGGCAACTTAATTTACATTTTCGTGTAACTTAAGTTGCATACTTTCTTAAAGGTTTATACTTCCATATCGTGGAATTAAATTTCTGCACATATTTTTCGCGCATCCCGACATCACCTGATAGAATGAGCGTCTGTTTTAGCATTTCTGATGTACGTTTATTTCATGAATGAAGCCATCTTTGGTTTCCACCTGAATTTTGTGAAAACTGCCATTGATTTAATGGTAAGATACATTTAACTCGTATTATATTAAAATCTGAAACATTTGCTTTTTGCAGGCACTTTGATTTACACTCTATTTACACTTTTACTTACTTTTATTGGTACTTTTAAGTACACTTGTACTTATACGTTGCAGATCTAAATTTAGGTCACAAATTTTATTTGAACCTTCAAGAGTGCAATAAATTTTGGATTATTCAAATTTCAAGGAATATAAATTTGTAAGAAGTAATTTCAACTTTGGTATACTTTACGACGTACAGAATTGAAATTACGTCCTTATATAGTACCAAATTTAAGTGCTTAATAAACATAATTTGTATATCTGTTATTTTGGTAAATTTTTATTGTAGCTTCGGTTTAGTTATTCCGAGCATAATCAAAAAACAACTTGGCGTCCGAGATAATTTTTATTATTGTTACCTAGAAGTTACTATATTGATGTTAGGTGTAAATAACCAAGCAGAAATTTGTGGTAATTAAGCAAATCAAAAAGCATGAACCGGCCTGCTTTAATCTACTTTCTGAGCCAACGGCATTATTTTTTCATGAATGGTATGTATCTCTAGTTATTTTAACAATTTGTATAGAGAACGCTTTAAAACATTTACACCATTTTTGAATTTAAAACAACTTAAATTAACAACATAACAAACACATATATTAGTATGTAATAAAATCAGATAATTAATAAATAACGATATTAGGCAAGTTTTCCTAGATATTTTAACAAATAGAAACCTCTCATCACTAATTATATAGCCGTTATCATTTAATTAATATGTCGTCTCGTGACAATCGGTAGATTAAGGAGTTCAATTATATTGAATTTTAAATTGTAACTCACCTGAAACCGCTTTCACTCAACTGTTTAGTTATTTTCATTTATGCCTATTAATAAAATTTATGTAAAAATTTAGATATATAATTAAATGAAATCTCGGGCACCATGTTATCTTTAAATCAGGAAAATAACAAAACCTATTTAATGAACATTAAAAGCATTCTAAGTAACAAATAATAACAATATGCAAAATTTATTTACCAAAATTATGGATAGTAGGGAGGTACTAAAGGTTTTAAAGCTTATATTAGATATGAAATTTACAAAATTCCTCAGCAGTATTTTCTATAGACAGCTTCAAATACGAGGCGGAACAGTCAAACAGATGAAACATTTTTACATCTTTCTTATTCTGGATGTTTTATTGAATTAAACTTGCATTTGATATTATATATTAATTTTTCCAAAGAGAAACTTGTAAATAAGTTACTTAATAGCCATTTGTAATATAAGTGTTTAAAAATTATAGGATTTTAAATTATAGTGCACCTAAACGTGCCTAAAAATCAAACAAATGCTTAGTTTAAACTATACTGAATTAAAATTACTCACCATCAAATTTCGTGATGGCACGAATATAAAAATTAATTAAAATCATCTTATTGCGGTTAATATTCAGCATTAACTAAATTAAGAACTTTCAGAATAACTCAAATGTATTTTATCTTGCGTGGTAATACAATACTATAAATCCAACTTTTAATGTAGGAATTAAAACTATTTACGTAATATTACACACAAAGATTTGTTCTTGAAAATGCAATTTAAGTTGCCATTTAATCACGTTTACATGAAAGATTAAAATTCCTCTAATTTTACAAATAAATTAATGATCTTAGATTAATGTACTTTTTATACAACCACCAAAAAGGTTGTTACAATTTTACACCTGTACCATTTATACCATAAACATATATAATATAAACTGAATGGCATTGCTTAGCTTTGCTATGATAACAGCATAATAAAGCTCAGATTGCTATTTCCGTGCCGCTCAGATTTAGGAGGTCATAGTTTTGTCAAATGTACTCAGTATGTACCTATGAGTAAATGTGTTTGTTTTCAACAATGTATTTATCAAAAACAACATTTTTGCGTTATAAAATTATATATTGTGCTTTCATTACCTTTTTATACGTTTTCAAGTAGACGGTGCATTTGTCAGAAACTCTTTATACATAATTTTCCATCAATACATTTTCTTGTTCATCATTTTTCCTTCGAATTCCTATTATGTGAAACTTGACCTAGTTGTTTTCAGTAAAACTGTTTCAACTACAATCTGTGTAGACATTTTACAATTAGCCTACTGAAACCATATTCAATCTCAAGGTGTTGCCAACCGAAGTATCCCCAGCGTGCGCGACACTGACCATATTCTCGTGTACTATAAACCCCTAACCTAAACATATTTAAGTTAGTTTGCAATGCGATTAAAGTATAACGTATAAAAGGTATAACGGTATTTCCACAAATCAGGACATTTGAAAGTCTAATAATACTATGCCAACACTAAATTAGAAACTATTTTAACCGACTTGGGAGTCTGACTAATGTAATGCTTAATGAAATAGGGATTAATGATGAGTATTACCAATTATTAATTTAGCTGGATACAAATATTTCATAATACGTAAAGTTTGTAATGCTTCAGGCTGTTTTCCTACATTCTTGTAAACATGATTGAATGTCAGCGCTTCCTTTGATATTAAACCATGCTTCGGATAAGATGTGTTGATTTAACTTAAATCAAAGTAAATATGTACATCAAAATTAAATCTTTCCCAAAATTCATTAATTTGAGCAAATTTACACGTATCTGTATATTTACTTACACTTGGGGAATTGGGTTTAACAAATTTTGTAGGTTTATCACGTTTTTTAGTTATTGTGCTTCATTCAAATAACAATATATTCTGTTAAACATAATAAAACCTTCCAACATTTAGATTCCTAAGAAAGTTCATCCAGAAAATTATAACTGTGTGTTAATTTTGTATTATGATCCTAAAGAGTTCACTTGTTTAACTTCAAAGCATTCTAATATTTGTTTACTGTTTGTTTACTTAAACAGTCAGACTTTTAATAAGGCGAAATTATGAGGGACTGAAACAAAGAATCTTTCCATTGGAGATATATCAAGTATTTAAAATGAATATTGTCTTGGTTATAAGTATAATTATTATAGGTTAAGCACATCTGTCAAACCATAAAAGGTGTTGCCAAATAAATCAAAGGTGAATAACTGAATACGAGCATGTGCATCTTAGGATCATTTATGAGGGGTGCTGGCGCCAGAGCGTACAGAGCTGTTAGAAAAAATGAACCAAGATGTTTCTCGTATGTACAGGGTACATGACTGAAAAAGGTTTATTCGTACTTACATAGGAAAAAATTAGAATGGAACTTTGAATATTTGTGTGCTTGTACAAGGTGTTACCTAGTGATAGGCCGTAACTCCAAGGGCGTATTCCTGAACCAAATTCAAGGAGAAAAGTTCACATAACATGCGTCTTAAAAAGTCGAGTATTCAAAATACAGAGTGTCAAAGTATAAAAAAAATTTTTTTTTATTAATATCTCAAAGATCCTCTTGCCGATTATGCTGAAATTTGGCAGTTTTTATAGTGATAAGACACTAAATTATCACTAACTTGATGATAATTATTAGCAACGAGCTGGTTTGTTTCAAATGAACTCGGGGATAATGAAAACAAATTAGAAAAGTTACTATTTTCGCTTCGACCATACTGCTACGAGAATGCCCCAGTTGTAAAATTTTTGGGCATAAGCTTCTCTGATCATAAACAGGCAATAAGCACAAAGATCTTTAAAAACATATACATACTACGAAGGCTTTACGATAACGTATCTACAAATATTTTTTTCGCCGCTTACTTTTCTTTAATACATTCAATCATTAGTTATGATATTGTAATGTGGGGAAACTGCGCTACATATAAAAGAATTTTATACCGCGATGACTGTAAAGAAGCTTTTATAAACTTAAAAATTCTTACGCTTCCCTCTATATTTATAGGAGAATGCATCTTGTATGTGAAAGACAATCTCAATGATTTCAAAGTACAATCGGATTTACACGACCTCTATACAAGACAGAGAAACAACATACGAATCAATTATTGTAGACCAGTTAAATCACAAAACAGTCCACTGTATAATTAACAGAGCTTGAGAAGGGCAATTGAAGAAAAAACTGAAAATGTTCTCAGTTAGTAGAGCTTACTACTCTGTTAATGAATTTTTATGTAACGATCCGTGGTCCAGTGGCGTCCCAGGGGATAGGCTCACACATAATATTCACAAAAAAATGTACGCCACTGACTTTTTAAAAATGTTACACTTATATTATACACGTAAAGTAAATATTTTTTAAGACAATACTAAATTTAACATCGTCTTATGTAGTATAAATAAAATAAACTCAAATATCAGACTATAGAAAGTAAACAACAATTATTTAAATTTGTTTAATACACCATATACAGGGTGGCCAAATAATGCGACAAAGGTTAATATCTCCTGTTCTATCAAAGATAGCGAAAAAAAAATTAAGGAGTTATTAAGGGTTAAGAGAGTCATCTTATAAAATTATTTTCGAGTATACAGGATACTCCAAAAAGGCGGTGTGGTAAAAGTTTTATATTTTTTAAATGGGGCACCCATTTAAATTACATATTTTAATTCACCCTAAAATACTTTATTTAGCACCGAAATTTGTATAACACATTTTTGCAACGTTGCCAATTAAATTGAAAAATTCCTTAAATTTGTGAAAAAACATGGGTCAATAAAATTTTTTAACTTATAATAATTGGAAACAAAATGGAAACAGAAAGAGGAATGATGACAGAAGTCCCCTAAGATAACACAGATTAATGTTGTTCTACAGAGTGTTTTATATGGTCATGCTAACATTGCAAACTTTAAACCTAATTTTCGAAAGTTTTTTAAATGGAACATCGTGTATTTAATTACTTGGGTTTGAAGGGAATTTGATCCTCTTTAACATTTGTAAAGTTCTTCGTATGCCTATCGTTACTGACTTTGGTGGATTTTCAATTTACATTTAAACTCTAGCATAAAAACTGAATGTTTTTCACCATTGTCGTTTTGCTAGTCACCAATGACATAAAATAAAAACAATTTATTATCATTTTAAATAAAACTTCAGTTTGGTATTTTTTCTATTGAATTAACGAGTGATTTAGTAGGCCGTTCCTTAAAAAAATATTAAAAATGAATTTTTCAAATGCCGAATTGGTGGATATGGGTTTGAACTAGAAGCTAGCGACAAAAACCGCTTGTTAGCGACAAGGATATATCACGAGACATATCCGAACCGACTCCCTAATAAAAGGGCGTTTGAGAAGGTAATGGAACGATTTCAAACAACTCGAAGTGTAACTTATCAGAAAAATGAATGAAAGAACAAAACGTGTTTTAAATGTGTTAAATCAATTAAATGTGCTTTTAACATTAACCAAAAATCCACACACTGGTCAAAGAGATATTTCTAGTCAATTAGACATTAGACGATCATTGATTCAGAATATCCTGACAGCAAACAAAATGCATTCTTATCATGTTCAGTTAAGCAAGAATTAAATGAAGAAGACTTTCAGAGGAGAATGAATTTTTGTACACAGGTGCAGAAGAAAGTGAGAGAACAACCAAATCTTGCACATTTGATATACTTTTGTGATGAAGCCACATTTCACAACAATGGAAGCATAATATTCGTTACTATACTACAAGCAATTCTCATTTCATAAGAACCCGGCTGCGTCTGCGTATGTGTCCGCTTCTGCATCTGCATCTGCGTCTGTATCTGTATCTGGTCTGTGCCTGTGTCTCTGTCTGTGTCTGTGTCTGGGTTTCTGTCTGTCTGTGTGTCTATCTGTGTCTGTGTCCGTGTTCGAGTCCGCGGCCATGTCCATGTCCGCGTCCATGTCCGTGTCCGTATCCGTGTCCGTGTCCGTGTCCGTGTCCGTGTCCGTGTCCGTGTCCGTGTCCGTGTCCGTGTCCGTGTCCGTGTCCGTGTCCGTGTCTGTGTCCGTGTCCGTGTTCGTGTCCGTGTCCGTGTCCGTATTCGTGTCTGTGTCCGTGTCCGTGTTCGTGTTTCAGTCTGTGTATCTGTGTCTGTGTCCATGTCTGCTTCCGCGTCCGAGTCCGTGTCCGTGTCCGTGCCCGTATTCGTGCTCGTGTCCGCATCCGCGTCTGCTTCTGCTTCTGTGCGTTTGCGTCTGCGTCTGCCTCTGCGTCTGCGTCTGCGTCTGAGTCTGCGCCTGCGTCTGCGTATGCGTCTACGTCTGCGTCTGCGTCTGCGTCTGCGTCTGCGTCTGCGTCTGCGTCTGCGTCTGCGTCTGCGTCTGCGTCTGCGTCTGCGTCTGCGTCTGCGTCTGCGTCTGCGTCTGCGTCTGCGTCTGCGTCTGAGTCTGCGTCTGCGTCTGCGTCTGCGTCTGCGTCTGCGTCTGTGTCTGCGTCTGCGTCTGCGTCTGCGTCTGCGTTGGCGTCTACGTCTGCGCCTGCGTCTGCGCCTACGCCTGCGCCTGCGTCTGCGTCTGCGTCTGCGTCTGCGTCTGCTTCTGCGTCTGCGTCTGCGTCTGCGTCTCCGTCCGTGTGTGTCTGTGCCTGTGCCTGTGTCTGTCGTCTGTGTCTGTGACTGTGTCTGTGTCTGTGTCTGTGTCTGTGTCCGTGTCCGTGTCCGTGTCCGTGCCTGTGTCTGTGCCTGTGTATGTGCCTGTGTCCGTGTCCGTGTCCGTGTCCGTGTCCGTATCCGTGTTCGTGTCCGTGTCCGTGTCCGTGTCCGTGTCCTTGTCCGTGTCCGTGTCCGTGTCCGTGTCCGTGTCCGTGTCCGAGTCCGTGTTCGTGTTTCAGTCTGTGTATCTGTGTCTGTGACCATGTCCGCGTCTGCGTCCGAGTCCGTGTCCGTGTCTGTGTCCGTGTTCGTGTTTTAGTCTGTGTATCTGTGTCTGTGTCCATGTCCGCGTCTGCGTCCGAGTCCGTGTCCGTGTCCGTGTCCGTATCCGTGTCCGTGTCCGTGTCCGTATCTGTGATCGTGTCCGTGTCCGTGTCCGTGTCCGTGTCCGTGTCCGTGTCCGTGTCCGTGTCCGTGTCCGTGTCCGTGTCCGTGTCCGTGTTCGTGTTTCAGTCTATGTATCTGTGTCTGTGTCCATGTCCGCGTCTGCGTCCGAGTCCGTGTCCGTGCCCGTATTCGTGCTCGTGTCCGCATCCGCGTCTGCTTATGCGTTTACGTCTGCACCTACGTATGCGTATGCGTGTGCGTCTGCGTCTGCGTCTGCGTCTGCGCCTGCGTCTGCTTCTGCGTCTACGTTTGCGTCTGCGTCTGCGCCTACGCCTGCGCCTGCGCCTGCGTCTGCGTCTGCGTCTGCGTCTGCGTCTGCTTCTGCGTCTGCATCTGCGTCTGCGTCTGCGTCTGCGTCAGCGTCTGCGTCTGCGTCTACGTCTATGTCTGCGCCTGCGTCTGCGCCTACGCCTGCGCCTGCGCCTGCGCCTGCGTCTGCGTCTCGTCTGCGTCTGCGTCTGTGTCTGTGTCTGTGTCTGCGTCTGCGTCTGCGTCTGCGTCCTCGTCTGCTTCTGCGTCTGCGTCTGCGTCTGCGTCTGCGTCTGCGTCTGCGTCTGCGTCTGCGTCTGCTTCTGCGTCTGCATCTGCGTCTGCGTCTGCGTCTGCGTCTGCGTCTGCGTCTGCGTCTGCGTCTGCGTCTGCGTCTACGTCTATGTCTGCGCCTGCGTCTGCGCCTACGCCTGCGCCTGCGCCTGCGCCTGCGCCTGCGTCTGCGTCCTCGTCTGCGTCTGCGTCTGTGTCTGTGTCTGTGTCTGCGTCTGCGTCTGCGTCTGCGTCTGCGTCTGCGTCTGCGTCTGCGTCTGCGTCTGCTTCTGCGTCTGCATCTGCGTCTGCGTCTGCGTCTGCGTCTGCGTCTGCGTCTGCGTCTATGTCTGCGCCTGCGTCTGCGCCCACGCCTGCGCCTGCGCCTGCGTCTGCGTCCTCGTCTGTGTCTGTGTCTGTGTCTGTGTCTGTGTCTGCGTCTGCGTCTGCGTCTGCGTCTGCGTCTGCGTCTGCGTCTGCGTCTGCGTCTGCGTATGCGTCTGCGTCTGCGTCTGCGTCTGCTTCTGCGTCTGCGTTTGCGTCTTCGTCTGCGTCTGCATCTGCGTCTGCGTCTGAGTTTGCGTGTGAGTCTGCGTCTTCGTCTGCGTCTGCGTCAGTCTGTGCCTGAGTCTGTGCCTGTGCCTGTGCCTGTGTCTGTGTCTGTCTGTGTCTGTGTCTGTGTCTATGTCTGTGTCTGTGTCTGTGTCTGTGTCTGTGTCTGTGTCTGTGTCTGTGTCTGTTCCTGTGTCTTTGTCTGTGTCTGTGTCTGTGTCTGTTTCTGTATCTGTGTCTGTGTCTGTGTCTGTGTCTGTGTCTGTGTCTGCGTCTGCGCCGCGTCTGCGTCTGGGTGTGAGTCTGTGTCTGTGTCTGTGTCTGTGTCTGTGTCTGTGTCTGTGTCTGTGTCTGTGTCTGTGTCGTGTCTGTGTCTGTGTCTGGTATGTGTCTGTGTCTTTGTCTGTGTCTGTGTCTGTGTCTATGTCCGTGTCCGTGTCCGTGTCCGTGTTGTGTCTGTGTCTGTGTCTGTGCCTGTGTCTGTGTCTGTGCCTGTGTCTGGTCTGTGTCTGTGTCTGTGTGCTGTGTCTGTGTCTGTCTGTCTGTGTCTGTGTCTGTGTCCGTGTTCGTGTCCGTGCCTGTGTCTGTGCTGTGTGCTGTGTCCGTGTCCGTGTCCGTGTCCGTGTCCGTGTCCTGCTGTCCGTGTCGCGTCCGTGTCCGTGTCCGTGTTCGTGTTTCAGTCTGTGTATCTGTGTCTGCGTCCATGTCCGCGTCTACGTCCGAGTTCGTTTCCGTGTCGTGCGTATTCTTGCTCGTGTCCGCATCCGCGTCTGCTTCTGCGTTTACGTCTGCACCTACGTCTGCGTATGCGTGTGCGTGTCTGCGTCTGCGTCTGCGTCTGCGTCTGCGTCTGCGTCTGCGTCTGCGTCTGCGTCTGCGTCGTGCGTCTGCGTCTGCGTCTGCGTCTGCGTCTGCGTCTGCGTCTGCGTCTGCGTCTGCGTCTGCGTCTCGTCTGCGTCTGCGTCTGCGTGCCTGCGCCTGCGCCTGCGTCTGCGTCTGCGCCCTCGTCTGCGTCTGCGTCTGCGTCTGCGTCTGCGTCTGCGTCTGCGTCTGCGTTCTGCGTCTGCGTCTGCGTCTGCGTCTGCGTCTGCGTCTGCGTCTGTGTCTGGTCTGCGTCTGCGTCTGCGTCTACGTCTGCGTCTGCGTCTGCGCCTGCGCCTGCGCCTGCGTCTGCGTCTGCGCCTGCGTCTCGTCTGCGTCTGCGTCTGCGTCTGTGTCTGTGTCTGCGTCTGCGTCTGCGTCTGCTTCTGCGTCTGCGTCTGCGTCTGCGTCTGCGTCAGTCTGAGCCTGTGTCTGTGTCTGTGCCAGTGTCAGTGTCTGTGTTCGTGTCTGTGTCTGTGTCTGTGTTTGTGTCTGTGTCTGTGTCTGTGTCTGTGTCTGTGTCTGTGTCCGTGTCAGTGTCCGTGCCTGTGTCTGTTCCTGTTCCTGTGTCTTTGTCTGTGTCTGTGTCTGTGTCTGTTGTGTCTGTGTCTGTGTCTGTGTCTGTGTCTGTGTCTGTGTCTGTGTCTGCGTCTGCGCCCGCGTCTGCGTCTGGGTGTGAGTCTGTCTGTGTCTGTCTGTGTCTGTGTCTGTGTCTGTGTCTGTGTCTGTGTCTGTGTCTGTGTCTGTGTCTGTGTCTGTGTCTTTGTCTGTGTCTGTGCCTGTGTCTGTGTCTGTGTCCGTGTCCGTGTTCGTGTCCGTGTGTGTGTCTGTGTCTGTGTCTGTGCCTGTGTCTGTGTCTGTGCCTGTGTCTGTCTGTGTCTGTGTCTGTGTCTGTGTCCGTGTTCGTGTCCGTGCCTGTGTCTGTGCCTGTGTGTGTGCCTGTGTCCGTGTCCGTGTCCGTGTCCGTGTCCGTGTCCGTGTCCGTGTCCGTGTCCGTGTTCGTGTTTCAGTCTGTGTATCTGTGTCTGTGTCCATGTCCGCGTCTGCGTCCGAGTTCGTTTCCGTGTCCGTGCCCGTATTCTTGCTCGTGTCCGCATCCGCGTCTGCTTCTGCGTTTACGTCTGCGCCTACGTATGCGTATGCGTGTGCGTCTGCGTCTGCGTCTGCGTCTGCGTCTGCGTCTGCGTCTGCGTCTGCGTCTGCGTCTGCGTCTGCGTCTGCGTCTGCGTCTGCGTCTGCGTCTGCGTCTGCGTCTTGCGTCTGCGTCTGCGTCTACGTCTGCGTCTGTGTCTGCTCCTATGCCTGCGCCTGCCCCTGCGTCTGCGTCTGCGTCTGCGTCTGCGTCTCGCCTGCGTCTGCGTCTGCGTCTGTGTCTGTGTCTGTGTCTGCGTCTGCGTCTGCGTTTGGGTCTGCGTCTGCGTCTGCGTCTGCGTCTGCGTCTGCGTCTGCGTCAGTCTGTGCCTGTGTCTGTGTCGGTGCCTGTGTCTGTGTCTGTGCCTGTGTCTGTGTCTGTGTCTGTGTCTGTGTCTGTGTCTGTGTCTGTGTCTGTGTCTGTGACTGTGTCTGTGTCTGTGTCCGTGTCCGTGCCCGTGCATGTGTCTGTGCCTGTGTCTGTGCCTGTGTCCGTGTCCGTGTCCGTGTCCGTGTCCTGTCATCCGTGTTCGTGTCCGTGTCCGTGTCCGTGTCCGTGTCCGTGTTCGTGTTTCAGTCTGTGTATCTGTGTCTGTGTCCATGTCCGCGTCTGCGTCCGAGTTCGTGTCCGTGTCCGTGCCCGTATTCGTGCTCGTGTCCGCATCCGCGTCTGCTTCTGCGTTTACGTCTGCGCCTACGTATGCGTGTGCGTGTGCGTTTGCGTTTGCGTCTGCGTCTGCGTCTACGTCTACGTCTGCGTCTGCGTCTGCGTCTGCGGTTGCGTCTTCGTCTGCGTCTGCGTCTGCCTCTACGCCTGCGCCTGCGCCTGCGTCTGCATCTGCGTCTGCGTCTGCGTCTGCGTCTGCGTCTGCGTCTGCGTCTGCGTCTGCGTCTGCGTCTGCGTCTGCGTCTGCGTCTGCGTCTGCGTCTGCGTCTGCGTCTGCGTCTGCGTCTGCGTCTGCGTCTGCGTCTGCGTCTGCGTCTGCGTCTGCGTCTGCGTCTGCGTCTGCGTCTGCGTCTGCGTCTGCGTCTGCGTCTCGTCTGCGTCTGCGTCTGCGCTACGCCTGCGCCTGCGTCTGCGTCTGCGTCTGCGTCTGCGTCTGCGTCTCTTTCTCTGTCTGCGTCTGCGTCTGCGTCTGCGTCTGCGTCTGCGTCTGCGTCTGCGTCTGCGTCTGCGTCTGCGTCTGCGTCTGCGTCTGCGTCTGCGTCTGCGTCTGAGTCTGCGTGTGAGTCTGCGTCTGCGTCTGCGTCAGTCTGTGCCTGTGTCTGTGTCTGTGCCTGTGTCTGTGTCTGTGTCTGTGTCTGTGTCTGTGTCTGTGTCTGTGTCTGTGTCTGTGTCTGTGTCCGTGTCCGTGTCCGTGCCTGTGTCCGTGCCTGTGTCTGTGCCTGTGTCTGTGTCTGTGTCTGTGTCTGTGTCTGTGTCTGTGTCTGTGTCTGTGTCTGTGTCTGCGTCTGCGTCCGCGTCTGCGTCCGGGTGTGCGTCTGTGTCTGTGTCTGTGTCTGTGTCTGTGTCTGTGTCTGTGTCTGTGTCTGTGTCTGTGTCTGTGTCTGTGTCTGTGTCTGTGTCTGTGTCTGTGTCTGTGTCTGTGTCTGTGTCTGTGTCTGTGTCTGTGTCTGTGTCTGTGTCTGTGTCTGTGTCTGTGTCTGTATGTCCGTGTCCGTGTCCGTGTGTGTGTCTGTGTCTGTGTCAATGTCTGTGTTTGTGTGTGTGTCTGTGTCTGTGTCTGTGTCTGTGTCTGTCTGTGTCTGTCTGTGTCTGTCTGTGTCTGTGTCTGTGACTGTGTCTGTGTCTGTGTTGTGTCTGTGTCTGTGTCTGTGTCTGTGTCTGTGACTGTGTCTGATCATAGTTAATGTTTGGGTTGGTTTACTCAAGAATTAACTTATTGGTCCATATATTCTGCCAGATTCAGTGAATTTTTGAATTCCTTCAAGAAAACCTCCCTGAATTGATGGAGGAGGTTTCATTGGCAACAAGAGCAGATATGTGGGTTCAACTTGATGGTTGTCCTGCTCACTACGGAAGAGGTGTGAGAAATTGGCTAAACGAACATGATCCCCAACGTTGGATTGCAAGAGGTGGTACAGTGGCGTGGCCTCCAAGATCTCCAGATCTCACCTCTCTTTCTGGATGAATTCTTCTTGGGAAAGCAGCTGCATACAGTCTAGCAGCCTAATTCGCATTCCTTGGGCAGCACCATAATAATAATGAATATCGGCATAATCATCATGAAAACATGACTCAGGAAGGAAAACACGAACACGAACAAGAACAATAATAATAACAAGAACAAGAACGGCTCAAAAACTAAATTACAATATCACTACAACAGAAAGAACTCGTATTGAAATCAGCAAAACTGTAATAGCAAAAAATTTTGACAACTAACTTACTAATGTCAAGTCGTTGCTACGGTGACGAAAAGATATCAGTAAAGGAGACGTATTTTTTGCCGTAAATGTACAGATTGATTGAAAAGTGAGGGACAAATCCTCAATTCTCATCTACTCTACCATATTTTTGAAGGTAATTTTATGCTCTAAAAGTTTTTCCTGAGGTGTATTCCTGTAACAATTCAGTAATTAGTACATCAACCATAAGTTTTTTCATATCGTTGTGAAGCTTATGAAAAAGGAAGTTTTTCTTTATCGGCCATATATCTAATCCATCTCTATTGGAAAAATATTCCTCTTGGAAATTTGTCTTGGGATTTGAAAAATAATCATTTCTGAATTCATTATGTCATTAAAAATGTTGAATGAGTTTGTCTCGAATGAATTCAATATTCTTTAAGGAAATTTCATCTTCTACAAATTTCCCCTAACGTGTTTTCTTGTAACTCTTCTAGTTTGGAAGATACAGCGTGATTTAAAAAATAAGTCCACGAAATAGAAAAAATTAAAAAACAGTTAACATCTTGGAAACCATCAACAATAGACACACCCTGTATTAACAATTTTTTGTTCCTTTTGGCCAGAGGAATCAGCTGTTTTCGTTTTGGCCATCGAGTTTGGTCACCCTGTATATATATATATATATATATATATATATATATATATATATATATATATATATATATATATATATGTTTACGTGTTTGAGTATTTGCGCTTTTAGTTTACATTACGATTATTATGAGTTTTAACACTCGTTAAAAGGAACGGTATTTTTTTTCTCTAAGCCATCTTACACGTATTACAATTCTATTCGTTCGATTATTATTTGTTTATTATTAATTCAAATTCAGGACTTCACTTAGCAATTTCTGTAATTATAAATATTTACGTGTTTGAGTTAAAACCTGGATAAAAGGTTTACCTTATGATTGTAAGAGTTTTAGCAAACGTACACGGGTTAGAAAGGAACCGTAATTTCCTAGAATTTGCATATAAATGCAATAATCATGTTTTCGCGCCTTTTTTTATTTGTGTATCTATTGTCATTTTACACGTTAAAATTCTACTAAATTAGATTAATGTTATTATTGGTTTATTAATCTTCAAACCCTTGGGTTATAAAATTGTTCAAAAACTCATTCTTGTCGTGCACTAGTGGTTGGTTTAGTAATTCGCATTTTCGTTACGCGCACATTTTCATCAACCGCATGTAGAAGTCGGAGGAAACTTTGACGACCATTGATAATCTGATTCTTGCATTATGCTAAAACGCATTTGCACTTAACCCAATATATTTTTCGTCATTCCCTCTATTTTTAAAAAGCAAACTTAAATTAACAGGTTATAAGATCTATACTAGCTTCACTTTAAATTCTTATCTATTACAAATTCTAAGTATCCTCCACAAAATTTTTCGGATTTAACAGCTCTATACAATAGTCTGACACAAATAAATGCAAAAAGAAATGATTTTCGATTATGGAATCTCCTCATAATTAATAAAAGAAATCAAAAATCTTAGTTTTTAATTTTTAACTATGTTAAACCACAAACAAGCGTAAATACGCGAAACATATCTAGCAACTCCAACTCCACCCTATTTCATGACTAAAAACCAGTGCTTCCCAAACTCTACATTTAAATATCCTACATTTTCAACAATTATTTCAACAAAATTAATTTTTGTACTGTAAGATTTACACACATGGTGACAACACAGAACCTTATCAAGATACATTTTCCAGTATACAGAACTTAAAACTTTGGCTCAAACCACAATAAACATAATAACAAAAGGGAACGGCATACTGTAAAGATACAAAACAATAACTCACTGTAAGTTCCACAAAACTGTCTAGCATATCACTACAAAGATCATATTTAGCTTTTCAATTGTTTAACTTTTATAATTTCGTCAAGGAACATGACATATGCTTTAGGACTAAAAGAAACATTAAATATCTCTCTGTTAACCATATCGATCTTTGCTAACAATAGACAACGTCCTACTTTTACACACAGATCTTCATATCGCAGCGTTATTTTATGCTTTATTAAATATTTATGTTACAGCTTAAAAGCTTACATTTACTCTATTAATAAGTAAAGTATTATAAGCGTGTTTAATCTTTCAAATGAAATTACTTAAAAGAAAGAACAATATAAAAGTAAAGATTTTCTGTCCTTAATCTACAAAGTAAATGTAATAATAATGAAGCGTGAGCAGCTTTTATTACTTACAATAAATATGCAGCCAATTTCCTTTTGACGCTTTATTGTCTGAAAGCTTTTTCTTTATTTTTATGAAAATTTTCGTTATCTAGTAGGATATTATTTTTCCAATTTGTGCTATCTCTGTTATATGACATCAGTGTTATTAATATGTTCATAATTTCAATCACCAATTAATATTGTGAATGAGGAAATGAAAGATTACTTTTTTTTCTACAACAAATCTCATCCGTGTACACTACATCACACTAACTTTCTCTTACCGAAGCCCAATTTAGCACTACAATTAAGGAGTAATTACACAAAAACCGATAAATGCAGAGTATGTAGTTTTCAATAAATCGGCGAAAACGTAAGACATGCAACCACTGGAATATTTTTGAGTGATTACTTGATGAAATGTGTTCTAGAAGTTGGTCTATGTAAATCGTAAGATTCACATAGTAACAAACGTACACAATTTTTTTTAAATGAGAGGAATTATTAGATTCATCGGTTTTTGCGCGAAACTCAAATTTAAGAGGGATTGCTCAAAATTCTGCAAAAGAAAAAGCAACGTTAATAATGCTAGTTATATTGCATATAATAATAATAATAATAATAGTAACAATAACAGTGCAAGTATTTATAATAAATTTAGTTTTCTGAATATTTAACAGCAGAAAATTATAGTTGTTGTGTTTGAGTACTTTTTCTATTCTCACAGAAAACCCTGTCCGCTGGTAAAAAGAAGTGCCCACGGGAACACTATTTGAATTTCAGAGACAGTAGCTAACGACTTAAATCTAAGCCAAAAATATAACGCATATATAATAATAGTCTTTATTCAACTTTGAAAAAAAAATCAACAGCCGAATCCCAAGGCGAGGTTCAGTTGGCTACATAATAGCTTTCTGCTCTACCACTTAACCTTGAAAGTTTATAATTACTTATACAATGATCACCGCATATACACAATAGGAGCATACATGAACTCTATGAGAGAATCCTTAATTTTTATCTCACTAAACTTATTTTAATTGTGAACCCTCATGATTTGTTGAACATGTACTGAACAAAATATTTTTTAAACGTATTTATAGATGTTAGCTTTAATTGGAACAGAATTGTACACCTTACCGTCATATGAAAAAAATTCCCAAGAAAGGTGGATTTGTGCGTAAGAACCGTACGATTGTACAAGTACGGTATCGTTTCCGTTACAATTGTTTTATAGAATAGGCACGCAGCATAGACCAAGTGCCTTTCGCGCATACATAACCAACCTGAATCCCTAAGTGTAGGTGAAATGTGTTCTCTGCTTTGGTTAATTTGCAATCTAGGATTAAAACTTTCACTTTTCCAAATGTATGGAAAATTGCACAAATTTGTCCAATTCTAAAATCTGGAGGTCACATACCCATTACTAATTATCAATCCATCAGTATTTTCTCAAATTTTGTTGTATTTCACTCAATATACGGCTAAAGTAATTGATAACCAAGGTCAAGTAGATACAACATATACGGACTTCACAAAAGCGATTGACCAAGTATACCACAGAATTATCATTTCAAAACTATAAACGTTTGGCTTTAACGCGCCATTGCAAGTATTTCACGTCATATTTGAATTGCCAAACCCAGTAGGTGTCTTTTAATAATCACCGTTTTAGTGATTTCGTTGTTTCTTCTGGTGTTCCACAGGGACCTAACCTGGGCCCTTTACTTTTTCTTCTATTTGTTAACGATCTAGCATCTAGCGTGTCCGTTGAAAAAACGTTGTTATTTGCAGACGACCTAAACATCTTCTGTTCAGTTAGGACTATTTGTGACTGTAAACAACTGGAATTGAGGATTGGCAATATACAAAGTTAGTGTGCTAAGAATAGTCTTAATCCTGTAAATTGCAAGATGGTAACATTTAAAAAAAAATCATCCTATAAAGTACCCGTATAAGTGTTAAAATCGTCTTCCTAGCCGCTGCAACAAGGTTACTGATTTAGGTACAATGTTTGATCACAAATTTAGCTTGAGTGAACGTATTCATAATATATACAAGTCTGGTTAGAAAATGACAGGTTTCATATCCACGAATTTCAGAGATTTAAAAAATATTTCTGCACTAAAGTCGCTATATTTTGCACTCGTGCGTTCCAAGTTAGGATACTGCGCGTTAATTTGGTACTTTTATTATAATAACCATAAAACTATGTTAGAATCCGTTCAAAGAAAAGTTTTCAAATTCTTGTTCTTTAAAGTCGAGGGTGCATTTCCTGTAATTGGCTACGATAACGATCTACTCTTATCTAAGTTCGACATTCAGCCTCTAGAGCTCAGAAGGATACAAAACAGTGTTATATTTTTGTATAAGTTGTTACACAATCAAATTGACTCTCCCATTTTATTTTCCTATCTAGATTTTTTTGTGCCTCTACGTTTTTGTTGTAACCCTACTACATTTTATTGCCGCACTGCCTTAACTAATGTGTTACGTAATCTTTGTTATGTGTATAGTTAATAGTGTAATTTTTAACACTTGGTCATTAATACTTACATACTATGTAATAGTTGGTTTATGTTATGTATTGTCCTGTAAATGGAATTATTCTGTTGGACAATAAATATAAATATAAATAAATAAAATAAATTAGACGTAGCTATGAGTCTTGAACTTTCTTAATACATTTGGTATCCATACTACCAATGCAAGGCCTATATATGCTAACCCAAAAATTAAAATGTGGAAGTACTAGAGAGTTACAATGAATAATCTTCGTTTTATGATGTAAAATGTATCTTGAACCATAAATTACTTTAAGTCTAACATATGCCTTCCTAATGAAGCCGTTTATGTGTATCACAAATTAAAAGTTAAACGAGATTGATCGGTATATTAAAAAGCAAACTTTCACCACGGTCTAGCTCAGGAAGGTAAGGACTTGCGAAACTTACTGTAATAGAGAACTAATCTTGAAGAGGTGAGGGAGGCACAGACATATCCATAGGTATAATCGGTAATGTATTTCTTGTTGGACGCCACTCAATTTGTAGGT
Source organism: Vesta saturnalis (assembly GCA_036346205.1). Lineage (NCBI taxonomy): Eukaryota > Metazoa > Arthropoda > Insecta > Coleoptera > Lampyridae > Vesta > Vesta saturnalis. The sequence continues at coordinate 1,746,858 of JARFJB010002353.1, read as the reverse complement.
TTAATATTTAAAATACAACAAAAATTGAGAAAGTTGTACATTAATAGCATAGGTTATCTGAATAATACTAAACAACTGGATTTATTTGTATATTTAAGTAAACCAAAATGTCTGAATAATTCCAGCATGAAATAACAAAGACGATACTTCTCGTAAAGGTTTACGATACAATTTTGTCAAAAGCCTTGGCAAAATCCGTGTAAAGCAAGTCTACTTGATGATTGTCCAAGGCCTGAGAAACAAATTGGGTGAAAGGAGCTAGGTTGGTCACAGTAGAGCGATGTTCTATGAAGCCATGCTGGGCAAAGGAAATTAAAGTAATGATAGACATACATGTGTTGCTTCAATCTCATATTTGAGTCAAAATTAAGCCCTAAATTTGGCGACATTTCGACACATCTTGTTAATGTATTATTAATTTTAATCTTTAGATGCAATGATGCAATTTCACGATTTTTCTTGGTACCGGAGATCACTAAAACAGATTTGCAGTGAGTGATTTGCACTAGTGTTTACCAAGGCTTCTAAATCCTGATTTAGTTATATAGTTTATAGTATAATACAGGAGTTTTTGTTCTGTCTCTCGTAGACATCGCAGAAGGGTCTAAGATTTGTTAGGCCGTCGAACTCCAAGGAATCTAGACAGTTTAAGAGAGCTGAACCAAGTTCATTGATCCTCTTCCTGATTGATTCTCCGACCACGTAAAGTGAGTCTTTAGATTTGACATCAACGCTAGCACTCAAATAATTTTTTAGAGGCTTTGACCGGTTATAATATTTTTCTTTCTCTTCTAAACTGTTAAAAATTCTCTAATTTTACTTTTTTTTTATTTTTAGATTTTTTAGAAACATGATCGTTGGCGTTCTGTAAGAGCGTCTTCATCGTACACTAATATTGCCGCATGATTCAACGCTTTAAAGGAGAATTGTTGGCAAACTATGAAGTAATGTTTTTTGGATTCTTGTAGGAAGAGAATAGTTGATAAAAAAGCTACGTTTCTTGGAGGTTGACTCTTCAGACCACCTTTGCGTTATTGAAATAATAAGAAGAAAGTGACACATTTTAACGTATTGCTCATATTTTTACTTTCGTAGAACTTTTGACGAAGATGTTTGATGTCACGCCCAGCACTTTTTTTGAAAAAGTATATTAGGCCATTCTTATGTACGTAAGGCCGTTAAAACTGTCCATACTTGGACAACATGTCTGGAGGGAAAAGAAGGCTTCTTCACTACGTTTTCATTTTTTATTAATCAAACGATACAATGAAAAGCGGGCTCGTCTATGACGTAATTATTTAAAAATCGAACGAGCTTGTCCTTTGAAAACCATAGAAAATAGATCTTTAGAATAAAAATAATGTTACCTCTGTTGTTTTTCCTTGTCGCGTTATTTCATGCTTCTGCCTTTTCCCGCTGCTATGATTGCCCTCTTGTACTAAAATACTGACTTCCATGTTACGTTCCATGCTACTATACACTATTATAAACTAGTTACCAGAAGTTAATTGTTACGGGCATGACACTCACTACATCAGCCCGTAAAGGTAAAGTGTGGTACTGACATGGCCCAGTGGTATGGGCGCGGTTATTACTTATTAATCTAAAAGGGCACCCGACACAACCCAACAAAGCCAAAGTCGGTAAAAATATGTCACTAAATCGCCACCCGTTAAATGGATTTATAGCGGGAAAAAGTCATGAACTAGATTTTAAAACAATGGCCTAACAGGAAACAGGAAATTTGACGAAATAAACTCGACCTGCTGTCAATATGATGAAGGGAATTAAATGCCTAAAAATTATACTACAGGTAACTATATTATGATTAAAGAACACCATAAAATGTGCATAAAGGGCAAGTACAATCAATGAAGAGTTACTCAGACAACGGGCGTAAACAAAGGTAATTCGTCAAACAGAAAACTTTACGCCTAGAAAAATAGTTCTGTCACATATTCAACAGCAATCGCGAATCTCAGGAAGAGGTAACGTCAATTACTTTTTCTGGCTTAAGCAACACCTATTCATATATCCAAATCACAATAATTAAAAAACAAACATTATCTGCTGCATGTGCGAAATTCCGATTCATCAAAATACATCAAATCCTGACCTTGTTACTGCAAGATAAACTCATTCTGAAAACCAAAACGCTAAAACTACAATGACATCGGTATATCCACGGCAGCATTGATTAGGATTTTAAATTACACCAAAATTATCGTCAACAAGCATATTAATATGCAAAGTTACAACAGCAAAAAATAACGTTACTCATCTATCTTTCGACACTTCCGCAATTTTCATTGTTCTGGTCCAAATTACATCACTATCAGCTGACACGTTTTTATCATAAAGCGTCGCACAACACAATTTACTAAAATGTTGAAGGCGCGCATTCCTATATGTGAATACCCAAACACATAATAATCTGACACATTTACTTTTAAAAATAATAGCACGTAATATTTTTCTATTGCTATTATAAATGCCGTTAATATTGTCTATAATCTCGATAAATGGACATACGTGATAATAATTTATACCATATAGATTTCTAAATTTACATAAATACGAGAAAGGTTTCTAACACAAATTGTTAAAACACGGTGCACAACGACGCTGACGCCGGTTAGCTATAGATTAAGAAAACGTTTTTTCACTGAGCAGCATTAGATTCAAAATCTCCGAATTCACTTACTAAACTTGGAGTTTCTCGATACAACGGTAAACGACAAAAAATTTTATTAGGGTGTAACTATAATCCATAACCTCATTCAAATGAATTCAAATGAACTGCTAACGTGTAACTGGTACTGTACAATCCTAACAAAAATCATTGAGCGCATCTTCAACATTAATCATCATCGCTGTTTGGCCTCGAATGCCCGACCACAGTAATTCATAACTACATCTTAATTGTTTTAAACTTCAACTCTCAATGTCTATACTTCAACTTAAATAAAAGGGCAGCAAACATCTACCCACTCTTCTAAAAGTACTTAGATTCGGTAAATGACAAATCATCATTTCACATGGAAACTCAACGATAAAAAAGAAACAAGAAGCTATCAATTCTACTGTAAACTGAGCCAAACAAGTTCTCAACAATATTAACAAAAGCTATACAAGGCGCTAAGTCACTGTTTCATATGATCGACTTTACGCAAACAGCTCAATTTATATAATCTAAGGATTCCAAACGATAATTATGATATTAAAACGTCACAGTATGTGAAAATGGCTGTGACTAAAATTTAGCAAACTAAATGGTTTACGCATTTATACATTCGTACTAAAACAATTTAAATGTTTGTATAATTTCTTCATGAAAAAATCCTTTCAGTAACAATTTCAAAATAATAAAATTCATCAATGTTCTGAATTAATTCCTATTACAAACAAAAATATATATGTTACTCAATTTCTGTCAAGATCTTCACATAATATGACATAGTTCGACTTTATTCACTTTCGAAAATACTCTTGTTTGATAGGAATAAAAAGGAAACTCATGAATTATATATTTCTAACATCAGAAATTAAACCATCTGTTGTGAAAAACATAAGTTTATATTGATGGTTTTACTATTTTACACAAGGTAGCAACGCGGCTTGTCTAGTTTTGCTTAAAATATCTGATTTATAGTTTCTTGCACTTCTTACATGATTTTGTATGGGGAAAATCGGCTTTTGTTGGAACACGGCTTCGTAAATTGATAGAGAACCTTCAAATTAGTAAGAATCGATCTATGACTCATTTTCCACTATTAAATAAGTGAAAACTAGAGAACATTTTATTAAAGTCCGAAGTCGTACTCGTGAAGTTTGAAACCGATGTAAATTAGATAAAGTAGTTCAGCAAGACTTGGATTTGCGGTGACAGCATTGTATGTATTGCACCAAATGTATGAACAGCTAAAAAATTAACATAAGTTTTAATACATTTTCACAAGTATGAAAATTTTGGATATAATTTATCAGGTTGATGCATAAGTAATGGCGTCTTTTATTTAATCAAAATATATATTTTACTTCAAAAATTTACAACATATTAATCAATTATATATTCTCCGTTATTATTAACAACTTCCTTCTAGCCTGCAACAAGTTTCTCGATACTTCTACGGTAAAAATCATTCGGCCTTGACTCATAAGGATGATCCAACCTTTCCAGTCCCACCAAACTCATAACATCGCCTTTTGATGGGGAAGACCTTGTTTCACTCTAGGCTTCGCCTGCTTCATGTTCACATACAAACTCCATTTCTCGTCGTCAGTAACGATTCGGCAGAGGAACCTGTGACCATGAGTAGCACGATTCCAAGCGAGCAATCCAGCGGAAATTGTGGAACGTTGATTGGGCAACATTGTTTTCGCTGAAAACATGAGGAACCCAAGCGTCAAGTTTCTGAACCTTTCCTAAGGATTTTAGATGTCGACATATTGTTGGTTGGTCACATTCCATTGCTGGGCCAACTCCCTAGTTGATTGGCGTGAATTTTTATGAAGAGGTTGATTCAATCGCCCTCCATCGAACCTAACAGGACGTCCTAAACGATCCATATCATTATTGTCGAAAATTCCGCTTTTGAAACGTTTAAACTAGTTTTGCGCCGTCCTAACAGGCATTGCGTCTTCACCGTAAACATGACAAATCTCACGAGAAGCTTCACTGGCTTTGGCATCTCGATAAACGCAAAAAGAAGATAATGTCGGTAATGCTGGTTTTGTCTACTTGACATTATAATAAGGTTAAACTTTAAGAATTAAGAACGAAATACAAATGCAAACACACTGTATGACAGAACTACTAATTACCTGACAAGCTAAATATTGAGTAATCAAAATTTTGTTATTTCAGAGCCAACTTTTAAATTAAAAAAGCGTCATTACTTATGCATCAGCCTAATAATACTCAGTAAGGTACGTTTAGTTGCATATTAACTTTTATAGTACATACCTTGAGTGGGACTTAAACCCACAACCTCTACTTTTCTGGAGGAAGGATTTTCCGACAGACATTACACACCAATAGTTTGCGTAAAACTTTATTGTTACTACATGAGAACAAACAAATAAAAAAAAGGGCGTACTGATTTTATTTAAATTTTGAATTCTTAAATAGAAAAAAATATAACGGATTATAGCTACTTAAACCAATTTTCAACATCTGAAGGAATGCTTTCCCATTCCTTAACAGTTTGCAAGTTTAGTGGGTAGAAGTGAGTAATAAACACTCGATCGTTGTTATAATTAATTGCTTGATTTTCAGGACTCCGTCACGCAATAAAGAAAAGCAAACTCACCGCTGGCTTAGTTGTGTGTGGATATCCGGAAATTTTACGTGGTTCCTGTTTAATGAATAGAGATTGAGCCAAAGACGGTAAACCCTTCCCTGCCTTCGTTGCAAATCGTAATCAGTTTAGATTTTCCCTACCCGATGATCAATGCGAGAGCATACTCGTAGTAAATTCATGAATCCGTGTTTTGGAAGGCGATAGCAGGATGAAGATGTATACAGAAACTCACCAAAAAGAAACTTAAGTAAATCAATATCTTAGTGACGAGGTCAGCAGCATTTATGGAAGTTTGATGTATATAAACAGTACCGTAGCGGTATAAAAGATTTGAGCACTTAATTTTATTAATAATATTTATTAGCTTGAAATAAAAGTCGTGTTAACAGAAATATACATTGCAATGCAAATTTTGTAAAGAAATACAGGAAAACTTTTAGTATACCTCATTTCTTCAAACGTAAATTGTTAACAGACGCCAACCAGATAAAATGGCGTAAACTCAAAAATAATCAAACTACCGTTAAATTTTCCTTTCGCTCAACTGAAAAACTTTATTTTATTAGGAAATTTAAAACTAGTACATAACCCATAGTGATGTACGAGATGTTGCCACGTTCAAATACGTTAATTAGAAACCTTCGGTTCATCTGTCAAATTAAGCCAAAATCATCAGAAAACGTTCTGTTGATTGAAGGACAAACTAGTTGAACGCCACTTTGCCCGAAAGTTGCTAGTTTGTGAATGATAAATTCTATAAGAATACCTATAGGGATTGTGTGTTGTCTACCAGCCAATTCACAAATTTCTTAAAACGCAAGATAATCTGCAGCAAATTCTAAAATGATAGAATACAGGAAAATATAATTTTCAATCAGTAAAAATCACGTATCGTAACTAAGACCGTTACACAGTTTGGTTAAAAATTAAAAAAAGCATTTTCCGCTCAATTGGGCTGAGTATTATTAGGTCAAATTTATATTCATAGCAACATACTTGTTTGTTATTTTACTTGTATATTTTCTCTTGATTATGATACATGTATAGAAGCGCGTACAGAAATAATTACCTATACAGAGTGTCCAGAAACTCTAAGGACAAACTTTGCGTAGTGGTTCTAGACCCAAAATAAGAAAAAGTTCATATAAACCCAGGTCCGGAAACGCTTCGTTTAGGGCCTACAGGGTGTGAAACAATTTTATTATCCTCAGTTTTATGTTAATTTGAAATTTGGGACGTTGTATCAACAACAAAGGTCATAAATACATTAGTGTATCTAAGCAACAACTTGTCATTTTGTTTTAGTCAAAGCCTGCTAAAGTGCAAGAGATTCAATAGCTGGTTAAATAAATTAAACTGTTCATCAACCAATACCTCGAAAACGGTTGATCTGAGAGGCATCGACCAAGTATACCTTTTTGCTTAGAACTGATAAGGGAATAAAATAATCTAAACGGAACGTCAATATACTGAGTGGTAAAAAGTTTCGGCCAATTAACTTTTAGCATAGCACTGTAGATGCCTGCGATACCTTCAGAAATAATGTGGGAATATGTTCAGGGATTCGCCGCTCATTATCAAAACGAGTGAGATTGTGTATCAAAACAAATGGTCATCATGTGGAACACCTTTTGTAACATTAATTTTTTAGTTTTATTATTTATTTCTTCATTTTCGTTCTTAAATTAAAAGTTAAAATAAAAATGCAAACATACGTTACTTTGATTTTTAATTCCAATTAGCTAAGGATTATAGGGGATGAACTGTTCATCAACCAATATCTCTAAAAGGTTGATCTGAGAGGCATCGACCAAGTATACCTTTTTTCTGTAAGTGTTTTGTAACTGTGGTTTCCTATTAGTGGAGTTTATCGGCCTATTTCCACAGTTTATGCTTTTTGAGCGCTACGTTTAGGAAGCGGACTCTGCTTCCGTCATCAGGCTTAGTCCTGAGACGGACTGTTTTCGCACTTGAATTCATATGTTATATATAATTTTTCCCAAGCACTTGACTACTCTCAGATTTGAACTTGGTACCTCCACTTACTAGTCTGACACCTTTACCGCTGAGCCACTGAGTAATCCAATATATATTTTTTAGAACTTGGCTTATTGGATTTTCTGCTAGTGCGATGTATGTGGCTTCTTTGAGTTTCCGATGGTCCGGTGGTCTTCATTACAGACATGTTCGGCGATTCTTGATGTTTCTGTTTCTCCTTTACGGACGTTGTTCTTGTGTTCCTGACTTCTCACTTTGAGTGGTCTACTGCTCTCTCCTACATATGCTCTGCAGAATTCGCATGGTAGGTTGTATACACAATTCTTGGAATTCTGATCTTCATTGTATGGTTTGGTTTTGGTTAGTATTCCCTGTGCGTTCTGGTCGATTTGAAGGCAGTGCGTATTTTGTATTTGCTGCCTATCCTTCGTATTTTGTCTGAGGTACCTTGTGTATATGGTATTATCGCTGTATATTTAGATTCTTCTTTTCGGTTACCCTTTCCCTGTTTAGGTTAGGTGTTAGATCGGGGTAGCCATTTTCTTTGAGTGTTCTAGCGATATCTTCTTTTTCTTTGTTTAGGTCCTCTTGTTTTGAGCATATTGCTTTTGCTCTACCCTACAAGCATTTTGCCACGCCTAACTTCATATTTTTGTGGTGATTGAGTTGTAGTGTAGGTACCTCCACATGTGGGTAGGTTTCCTGTATACACTTGTCGTGAAGGTGTTGTCATTCCTGTGTACAAGTACATCCAGGAATGGCAGTTTTTGTTCCGACTCAATTCCATTGTGAATTTGATGGAGGGCGCGCGGCTATTTAGATGATCTAGGAATTCATCTAGCCTATGCTAGCCGTGTTGCCAAACTACGAAGGTATCGTCCACGTATCTAACCACATCCTTGGATTTTCTGTGAATTCGGATATCGCTTGGTCTTCAAAGTCTTCCATATATATATATATATATATATATATATATATATATATATATATATATATATATGTTGCTCACTATGGGTGATAGTGGGGAACCCAACGCCATCCCAAACTCTTGTTGGTAGAATTTGTCTTCTATCTGGAAGTATTTAGTTGAATGCATATTGTCAGAAGTTCCATTATTGTGTTTACCGAGTTGCGTGCGTTCGTATAATGTTTCATCCTTTTCGAGCTTGTCCCTTATGATAGTTAGTGCCTTATCGGTAGGCACATTTGTGAATAGGCCCACAATGTCGAAGCTTACCAGTATTTCTTCGTGGTTTGGTTGGAAGTTTTTGATGGTTCCACGAAGTGCTGCGTATTCATTCCATAGACTCGGTTTTTCCCGATAATAGTGTGATGATACCTAGCAGATAGTGTGCTAATGGGTGACAAGGTGAATTTCTCGAGCTCACAATTGGTCTCAGAGGAATTCCTTTCTTGTGAATCTTTGGTAGGACGTACAGCTGCGGAGGTTTGCTTTTTGCTTAGAACTGAAAAGGAACAAACTAATTCAAACGGAACGTCAATGTACCGGGTGGTAAAAAGTTAAGGCCAATTAACTTTTAGCATACCACTGTTGATGGCGCTCTCTGAAGGCAGCATCAAAATCAATAAAATGTTTAAGTTTATCGACCACAAAACTCCCGTGCTCCAAATTTCAGGACTATATTCAAATTTGTTCGCAAAATATCGCCATAAAACCGAGGAAAATAAAATGTTTTCACACCCTGTAGGTTCTAAACAAAGCGTTTTCGGACCTGGGTTTATATGAACTTTTTATTATTTTTGGGGCTAGAATCACTACGCAAAGTTTGTCCGTAGAGTTTCTGGACACCCGTATAAAAGAAATTGTGGAATTATAGTGTTCAAAATATTAATGTTATTATTTGTTCACTTTGTGCAGTATTTATTTTAGTTTTATTTCACACAAGAGCTCGCCATTCATCGCACAGGTATGTAAACGTACAATTTCATTCACATTTTACAGTTTATTATGGTTTTTTACTCATTGGTTATTTTATATTCTAAAACTGATTAAGAATCACATGTTCTAATCTAGTTGGACAAAGCATTTAACGTACCCACATCTTCAACGATTGTCATCTAGCTTACTTCCCGGATTCAACACCACCATAAAACCAAGTGGTATAATTGACTAACATATCCGTTTTAGTAATCAATTTAGCCACATTAGTAGCTTGAACAATTGCAACTTGACATATGGTTCCTATCAAATGCACAGGATTCCTCTAAAACCTGATTCACCCGATGTTGAATTTTCCCAATACAATCTTAACTCTACCTTTCGATATAATAGAGAACTGTTTGCCTATCTCAAGGACAACATGCTTAAGGTTTTGTTCTTTGGAGAAGAAGAAAATTGACGTGGGTTAGTTCACAGATTCTGGTCCTATATTTATGGAAACCTACTGTTGCATCCGTAGGCTTACCAATGACTTACCTTAGTTTAAAAGTTGACTATCTTCGCTCTCAGTTTCCGTCCTGCGCATTCTCAATTTTGAGATAACGCGAACCATACTCTACATCTTCTACACCTCTTTCGTATATCTAATCACTCGCGTATAAAACATATTTTTTCCGTTAGATCAATTTGACGATTGTGCAATAGAAATAATTGCTACAGTCCAAAATTTATTTGCTGTTCACAACACTGACACAATCTTGTGGTGTGAATATTGTTTTAAGCCATTCACGTCTTCCAAGATTACTCTCTTATTAAATCAAGCCATCCCTATGACCATGGGGTTATACATTCCCAAAACACGAAACTCTGGTTCAACAGGGTTTTGTTGTTTCAAATATAATTCAGATACTATTTAAAAATCCTATGAAGGTTGGTCTTGGAAATATCTGCAAAATTGTTATCACTGAAGCTAAACAGTTGTTTGAATATTGAAAATGCAATGAACCAGCTGGGTAGTTTTTAAATTTTGTCTTTATCTAAAGTCATCAACTTTGGTATATATTCATTTTCCCCATGGCATCTTTTGACGGATCTACAATGGGTGACAGTATAGACAAAGCCAATCATTTTGTGGATTTATTTGCATCACACGCGCATATTAATGATTGTGGAAGAGATGTTGTACACTATGAAACCAATTGATTTTCAATGCAAGGTCTTATAACCGATCAACAGTACGATGGATCCTAACAAGACGACTAGTCCAGACGGTATCACAGATATTATCCCATGAGCTAGTACCAGTTATAACTAAGCTATTTTCGATCTGCACCTCCTTCATCATGAAAGACAGGAAATTTTCTACCTATACTCGTAGAAAAACATTAGAGCAGTTACTCTCTTTCTTGAATCTAATAACCTCCTTATTGACCACCAATATAGAAAAGTTGTTCAACAGGTAATCTTCTTTCTCATGTGAGAGGTTTGGAACAATACGTTTGAGTGATCACGTTAGACAGTTGTAGTTGTAGTTGTTTTGGATATTTCAACAGTATTAATTCAAATTACTCGAATTTCAATCCCTGTATTAAATTCAATTAAAACCCTAGACTAGCATAATTCGACGTAAAAGAATTTTGACTCCACCATAACATCGATTAGAGATTCCGATTTATTTATATTCATCCTGCATACTTTCTATATTAATTACGTATTAATTCGAAAAGCGAAAACTATCACCCCTTCGTATAATTTCACCCTAGACAACAAATTTTATTTTTCTACAACTAAGCGAAAAGTACAAATTTGCGCTTCAAAAGAAAACGCAAAGTTGCACTGTTGCGAAGAGCAAGCGTTTTTCACTTTATCGCTGCGGAGCGGCAAAATAACCGAAACGCTCGCTTAGTTACCATGAAAACCTTAATAAATAAATGTTTAATGATTCTGCGACTTTTGACAAAAGTATGACCAGAGCGTGATGTTAAGATCGTTCTCGTACAATAAATATCTGGCGTGGAACACCACGCGGCATTCTAACCTATAAAATGGGAACTGAAAGAAATGCAATAATTTTAATAGCATTTTTAGGATGACTTTGCTACCTTTTTATAATACGTTCAGTACGAAAATAAACAATATTGCAAAAATAAAACACTTTTAATAATCATTCTTACAAAAACAGCGCATAGTGATACTCACGTTTTGAAAACTGAACTGTAAAATTTGAGGTTATCAATAACTATTAATTTTAACAATATTTTTATAAAGACACCGGTTGTAGAAAGAATCATGCTTGTAATTCGAGCACAAAGTCACATTGCTGCTCGCGGGTCAAACTTCTCGTTCAGAGCGGCAATGTATCACCTTCCGCTCTTAATACACAAATAGCTATTACTTAGTCAAAAATAAATAAATAAATATTACTTACTTGTATATTAAGATGGTGGACACAATTTATACACACAGCCCTTAAGAACATTTCATATCTTTTGAATTGTAAGTGCCGGCAGCGTCATTTGTTTGTTATTTCTAGCGAAGCCAGGAAGGATCCTCCTGCAACCATCTCGGACATGCTGCGAGGAAGGTGGTCTTTATACTAGGCGTTCCTCCAAAGGAAGGAGAATTGACTACCCAGAATCATTTATTTAGTTTTTATATGATATAATTTAATTCGTTTAACATATTATATCGTTTATCCCTTTCCTTTTCATAACTGTTTAGTTATGCCAGAGCTATCAATTGTGTTATCCTGTTTATAAATTATACAATTATTTAATATATGTATTTAAACAGTTTGTTACTCACTAAACAGCTATTAACAGTGAAAACTCACCTCCCCTGATCCCCGCTGAACTTAGTTAAAGTCATAAAACCTGCTTTTTCGGAAAAATCTAACCTAAGAATGTAATACTCAAAACGAAATAGGTTCGTTAATTAACACGAATACCTCTCTTATTGGTCTCGGTTTGATTCACAATTTTCAAGATCAATTCTGTGGTGCGAAGTAACTCCAACCTGAAATGGTGGAAAACTTACAAAACGGCGACTATTTCTTGAAGAACTGGGTAATTCCTTGATCACTCCATTATTGCAAGAAAAAAAACGTGTCCCTCGAAGTATTGCTGCATCTGAAATCGTTACAAGGGCACGTTCTTCAACCAATAATGCAGAAGTAAGGGAACAATCAACGTCAACCAAGCGTAAAGGATGTAATTTTTGTCCCTCTTCAAATGATAATAAAACTAATATGGTGTTGTAATTGCTCAAAATACCTATGTAAAGTTCATGTATATTACTACTGTCAAGAGTGTAACAAATAAATGTATATACCTAACTATTACGTTTTTCAGATGTTCTTTACGTAACATTTTATATTTAATGTAATAAAATTAGAATGTGATAAATAATAAATACTGCATCTTATTTCTTATTATTATTTACTGTAATATCAATTTACGAGCAATAAAACGATCACTATAGGTTTCCGGGTCATAATGACCCGAATACAATAAATGAAACCAAAATCATAACACAATAGTAGGGTTAATTCTTAAACATCCAGCGTTATCATATCATATCATTTTGTTGTTTAGCCATTTTGTGATTTTGACATCTGTTTGAAATTATTCCTTTAAAGAAAACAATCTCGTTACGAGGTACGCAAACCCCTGAGGGGATGTTTACAATCTTGGACGGAATATTTAGAGTTACATCTGTTACCAAATTTAATTTAAACACCTCAGTTGGGGAACTTTTTCTAATCAAACGTTGAAAACGTTCAATTTGTCAACATAAGGTCGAACGTAACCCTTGCTTACCGCACGACCTATGAGTTAGTTTAAAAACCGTGCATTGTTTTACCTATTAAAAGGTAGCACACCTGGTCATAGGGTACAATAGTTAACATCTGCTACCACATGGTTCCTTATTTCGGCCCCAGGGCGATAAATTGTTTTCCAACCCGGATATTACAAGTAGATTTTAATATATTTACCATACCTTTTCTTAAGCGATTAGATCCGTTCTGATTTCATATGTAATTCGTAAAGTTTAATATTTAAAGCAAAATTTGAGTGCATTTTAGGGGCAAAATTCTGACCTGCAACGTATAGTTGTAAACCGGAGAACCAACTATGCACTTAAAATTCCTCAAACGTAGCTACTGGTAGTAAAAAATCTTAAATATCGTCTATTACTCAAAAAGTACGCAATGGAAAATTTTGAAAATTTGACACTATACCAATGTCGATGAGAGCAAACTCGACTAAAGTATTTTCAAGATAGCGGCACTTCCGGTTACACCGGACGTTGTTGTTTACCCTCTTATTTTAAATCGGATACTCTATATGTTATTTCATGTTTAGATTCAATCAAAAATTTTAGACAGATTTTATGTATCATTCTGTAATAAACTTTTTATGTTATGTTGAAATTTGTAATAATGTAGGCCACTTCGTTCATTTTCGTGTCATGTAAATTGCATACCTTAGTTGCTGAAAACATGCACTAAAATTATTCTAATTTCGTAAGCATATCGTTCGACTTTCAAACAGGTCATGCGCAAGGATTTCATTTACATCGTTTTGTAGATGATTAAAATTGAAAAAAGCATCCGTTTTTCTCTATTAAAAATTTTGTTGAAAAGTGTTTTATACTTTTACAGTAAGTGCAATTTGAACATATTTTAGGTTGTTTGAGATGTTTAAATCAACTAACTTTGGCTGCTTTCAAAAGGAATTTATGTAATTGGGATCAACAAATATCAAAACTCGGTTATTTTCTCCATTTCAAGAATTATTGCTCAACCAAATTTAAAAGCGTTTATTCAGCAGAATTTTGTTATCAGTATCAGCACAACAGTGACAACCAAAATGTAAAAATACTACAGGTATTTCATTTCTAAACATTAATTCATAATGAATTTTTAAGTTAATTCCAGTTTACTAACATTAGTATTTAGTTTTTTTTTCTACTTTATAACTTGATTTGAAGTTAAACATAATAAACCTTGTTATTGTTTTTTTTTTTAGTTTTAAATTAATTACATGTAAGATTTACTTGTTTTCCATAAAATAAGTTGGCGTCCGAGATTTTTAAACCTTTATTTACAGGATGAGACTACATTAATGTTGGAAAGCAAACATATCTAACCACACACTTTTAAAATTAAAGAAAATCATAATTTTAAGAACCCGGCCCATTTAATCTCCGACTGACTAAAAGGCTCAAAATCTTCTAGTTGACATTAGAAGTATAAATAATATTTGGGGTGAAATAATAACTACAACACACCCTTATTTCTTCATCCTTTTTTAAATTTTACAATACCTATACGTAATTTTAGCCGTTTTTGAGATATTTAATATATTACGTCAAAAATCACGTTTGCAGACCCATTTTTAAAATGGAAACCCCCTCATTTTAAATGCTATCTTATTTAGCATTAAAAATAAGGCTAACTTTGTGTTATCTATTACAAAAATGTGTAGTTTTCGAAGCATTAGCAATTAAAGATTTTTCTATTATGAAAATGCTATGTTTTACAAATTTTGTTAGTAAGCTATGGCAATCAATCAATTTTAGTTGACTTGTCATTATTTCTAGTTATTTGACATTAAGTAATAATTAATAATCATGCCGATTACACTACACGCACGAAGATTATTTAAGTTTATTTATTATCTATGGTGAATGTAACAGAGTTTTATCAAGAACCTGCGAGATATTCGCTCAAAGATATTCATATAGACAGCAACCGTCACGGTACAGTGTAAGGTGAATAATCGAGAATTACAAAAATTATGGCACCGTTAAGACAAAAATTAATAAAAGAAAACCAACTGTCAACGATGAAATTGTGGAATTTACAATTATGAGATATTTTGAGGTATATCCTATGTCTTCAATAAGAGAAGTGGCTGCCCATACGGGAATCCCAAGAAGTTCAATACAAATAATTTTGGCAAAACACAATTTTCAAATTTTCTATGGTTGTCATAATGATGTGTGATTTAAAAAAAAAATATCCCCTTTAAATAAGCGATCAGAGTTGGTTGAAAAGCTCCAACAGAGTAATTCGTCACTGAGGCACCAATTACAAGGTAATAGTAAAATTACCCTAAATTTAGAAATAAAGTAAGATAACATTTGGTGAATAATAGGAAAGAAGGGCAATTATCTTACTTATTAAGATAATAACAGGCTAAAGTGAATAACTAAATGTAAATGAGGATAATAAAAAAGATTACGTTATAATTTAAAATCGGGTTTTGTGTGCATTGAAAGTATGTGTTTAAATACTGACGATCGGTACAGTGTAATAATAAAGCAAAGTAACTGGAAAGTATTAACAATTAAAAACACGGCCGTTGGTAGTTTGCTTGCCGCTTGTAGCGAAAGCTGTTATTGACATCCTCGGAGGAGTAGCCCAATAACCTATTTGAGGCCTCTTCACAAATACAAGAAGCACAGGGTTATGTCATCCGTTTTCAAAAAAAGTAACAAGAAAGAATCTTTTGATTGTGTCAATAAATAAAACGTTTATGCGTTTTAATTTCTCTGAACTTTGAATTTGAACATCACTGTTAAGCAGAAAATAATTCGTTTAATTCTGATAAAGGTTTTACTCTTACATGTTAGTTTTAAGAATGTTATTTTAAATTATAGGTTTGATTTGTATATATGTTTTGTAAACAAGGCATTGATGCATTTTCGTTGGCATTTTGGATTTAATTAAATATGTACACCGTTTGATTTACTTTTATTACTAAAGATTATTAATATTGAAGGCTTATACGAATATTGAATATGTAAATGCGGAAGGAAGTAAATTCAATATGAATCCAGATAAATAAGCAAGTCGAATAGAGCATAATTTTGGTCAATGATAACAGTAATCATTGCTTTATACTCATTTAATCAAATTGAAATTTAATAACAAGCGAATTAAAATTGAACTAGTAGATGAATCTTTATAAATTGAACCCATCCAGCTTTAATAAAACGTAATAAAATGTAATCATTTTAAGTTTCACAATAACAATATTAAATTTCATTCAATAATTTTGAAATTATAAAAAAGTTTAAAAGAACTCAAATTTTATTCTCTGGAGCGGGTTAAACAAAAAAATTAATAACCAAGGGTATTACGTCCGTTACAGAGTGTAGTTTTGCGAGTTTATTTTAATAATAGCACAAGACATCCCCTGATTTTTGGAAAATATTATTTGGAGCGACGATGCTAAATTTACAAGAATGGTCTATTTAACCGAAACAAGTGCCATCTTTCGAATCATTCGAATGCCCATGCCGTAAAATTTTCAAGAAAACTGGCAACTTAATGATATTGAGCCGTTAGAAATAATAGAATAATTAAACGACATTTTTAGGAAGAGCACTTGAATGGTAAGTAACAATAAAATGTAATTTATTTTTCTATTTTCAATTACCCTTTAACATTTTGTAGGAGAACGATATTTAAATATTCTAGAAGATTTGGATGAAAAATACTTAAGTTTTTTACCTCTGGCGGAACACAGGCAACTCTTTTACCAGCACGATGGCGCCCGTCCACGTAGAACCTTTTCTATTAACAACTACTTGCAAGCGACTTTTCATGACCAGTGGATTGCTAGTGATGGACCTTTCCTCTGGCCATCTCGTTCTCGTGACCTTGGATTATTTTGCATGGGGAACGATAAATCATCGTGTATTTTAATCCAATTACAACAAAGGAAGATTGTACGGCAATGGACATTTTGAACATTTACTAAAACAATTGTTTTTTCTGTGAATTGGTTATTGTTAGCATAAATTTTCTTTAGTAATTTTTGCCTTAAAACTTTGTTACATTCACCGTAGATAATAAATAAATTTAAGCAAGCCTCGTCCGTGTAGTTTAATGACCCCGGTCTGATTATTAATTGTTACTTAATGTCAAATAACTAGAAATAATGACATCGACTGAAATTTATTGTTTTTTTAACGTCGTCAGGGCAGCTATCCTCGCTAACTAACAATATTTAGAAAACAGCATTTTCATAATAAAAAAATCTTTAATTGCGAATATTTCGAAAAATACATATTTTTGTAATAGACAACTTTACATAGAGTTACCCTTATTTTTAATGCTAAATAAGATAGCATTATCAAATTAGGGGTTTCCATTAAAAAAAAAGACTTTTTACGTTTTCTGTAACTTAATCTTTCTGATTAATTTTTGGGCACCCCATATTAATTTAAAATCAAAATATCCGCTCAGTGTATGAAAATAGATCCCTTTCTACAAGGAATCGATCTCAAATTGAATAATAACGGCTTTCTTATGGGAAAAATTATTAATTAATTTAGGGTCTGCAAAAGTGATTTTTGATGTAAAATGTTAAATATCTCAAAAACGTTTGTTACGGTAACTTTAATTGGTAACAAAATTTATAAAGCCAAGGCTCGGTGGTTCAGTGCTAGTAGGCATTGGGGTGGGTTAATACAGTTAAATAATTATACATAATATTATATACAGAAATAAAATAAAATAATAATCAGGAAAATGGACGCCACGTACTTCCAAGATAGTTATATTTGTAATTTACCTTAGTTCGAAGTACGAAAAACTAAATAAATCATAGAAAAATTATGAATAAATAGACACAATGGGGTCACAAAATTATAATCGCCATCAAAAACAGATAAATGGTGGTAACATAAATTTGACAAATAATAGAGATACCCGTAAGGATTGATTAATAAAAAGGAAATAAATATTATTTTAATATAACATTGAATGATTGATCCAAATTACCTTAAATTAATCCTCGAGCAACAAAAAAAAGTAGGAAAAGTGATATTAGTTACGTTAATCTTACAAAGTTTTCGGAATTAGGTTTACCCAAGTAAACAAGCGATCAAGTATATCAATAATCTCACCTGAAAATAACTTCTTTCCGGTGTCGTTTCCTTACGCAAGTAACGTCCGAAATTACAGAAGCTAAATGGAAAAGAAAACAATAATAATTCGGACCTTAAACAATAGGTTGGCCCTAGAAAATGGATACATTAATTACTTGATTGACAACAAATTCGAATACTGAAGGTACACTAATAAATTAGGTTACAATAGGCAAACACATAGTTAAAGGTAAAGTGGTTTACAATATTGATAAATAATTGAAACTTAAACAAAATTATGAATTTAGAAAGAAATCAAATAAGCAAATAGTGACAGTGAAATTTTCACGTATAAATTAAGACTATCAAAGTAAGATAAAATTTATTGAAATGACTAAATTTTAGCTAGGCAAGTTATCTAATATTAAAAGTAAACAATTACTAGGTAAATTCGTGTGAGCAGCAGTAGTTTTCTTTATGTCATTAAATTAGAATTTCTTCATTCGTAAGAAAAATTCAAAATGGCAGCGGTGTTATTTTTCTATTGACGACGCTGGATCAACTCGAAGTGGTAGTGGGTAGGTAATATACGTGGAGGGAGAAAAATAAGCGAAAACGAAAAGGAAAAAAACGCTACGAAAGAAAATATAACATTAAATGACGGAATGATTCACAAAATTACTGACCTTGTAAGCTGGTAACCACAAGCGTTAAAATTAGATAAGGAGAAACACAACACTCTTGAACACTTAAAACCGTAATAATTATCACGTAACTTAAGTGACGCGAACTAGCATCAGGTTCGGCACAAAAATTAATTATTCATTGATCGAGAAATCCGGAAAATATCCGTTTTATTTATAATTAGAAAATCATGTCAATGAATCGCGGTTCAAGTGAAGCCAAAAAAATCCAATTCACTTTTTTGTGTACCCTTGCCACCACGGAAACAGAAAACAAAAAAACGAAACTAAAAGCGGAAACAAGGGTTCGAGATTAACGAACGCAATACACCAATGAGAATCAAGTAGACTGCAAACGTACGCTATCTGACAGTAAAGAAAAATGAAAACAATTTATTCCATAGAATAGCGATCCTAGAAATGTGACCAAATTAATTAAGATAACGTTACACGTTAGGTATAGGACATTATACATAAAATATGTCTAAAATTTTTGATAGAATCTGGAAATGAAATAATATATAGGGTGTCTCATTTAAAATAAAAAAGTAAACATCAACATTCGGTATTACCGGAATTGCGTACTTTTTCAGAAATCGATCGCGCAAGTTTGTCGTGGGACACCGTGTATAAGTTTCATCTATTATTTTTTTTAATTCCTATATTTTTTTACTATATTGTTAAAATAAATTTAATTTTTTATTTTTGTAGGTATAGTATAATATTGCTTCTGTTTTCAATGGACCTCTTTATTTTACTTATTTTGTTGTGATTAGTCGCATCACCGAATGTCTTTTTGTCTAGAAATTGGACGACTGCGTAGTATATAGGACAATAAAACATTATTATTATTATTATAGTTATTATTATTATTACACCACTGTATTAGTATTATTTTCTTTAAAATTAATTTGTGATTGTGAAACAAAAGACTGGAAGTAGTATTTTTTTTTTTATTATTCTAGAAAGTACGAGTACTGTGAAAAATCTGTTAACGTGTAATGAAAAATTGTATGTCAACGTTAATATATCATTTAATGACACATCGTATTTTATTAGACAAATTGATGCAGGCAACTCGGTAAAAACATTTGAGTTATAGTAATATATTGCACTGCCCCAGTTATAATTTGTATTAGTGTCCAATTTTAATTGTAAACGGGCTTTATTACTGCAGGTATTCTATTTGATATTAATTTTGTGGTAATTATAGAGCGGTGTAATAAATTTCCATCATTCAGTGTAACGGTGGTGTGATGTTGCACGGAAATGAAACTAATTTGTTTCACAATAAAGTTTTATTATTGTTAGTTTATTCCGTTTCCTTTATCCATAATCTGAAATCTGACATTTTAACTTTGATTTTTTTCTTGAAAGATTTAAGTTCTTCTTTACATTATTATGATTAATCATGACCAGCATAAAATATGCCCAGAAGTTTAATAGCGCACTGATCTACTGAGTCCCAATTCTGCTTAACTTTAAAATTTATTGCCTGAAATATAGGCAGACGGAACAAAATTTATATCCTATCAAGAAAATTACTTTTGCAACAAAAATTTCACTGTCTTAAACCATCTAAAATTAACGGATTTTCAATCTGTAAATCACAACGTATCACACTTTCTCAAAAAATTTAAATTATTCAATATTTCTGTTCATTTCCACAGTTTTATTGGATATTTCATTCATTTGTATAGTTAGACTAATCCATTAATTCAAATGATCCATGATTGTACTCATTCATTTATCTACGTTGTTTATTAGAAGTTTGATATTTCTGTTTACCCCACATGAGCATTAATGTAACCATTACCTAAAATAATCACACATGTGATGCAAGTTTAATTAGAATATGTTCTTTGATTTACAACTCAAATGAAGAACTTGCTGAAAAATATACGATTCGTGCTTTTATTGTAAATTACATATGCGTTTATGACACCTTGACTGTGTATTTATGAATATTTAACGAGAAGGAAATTACAAAATGCTCGCGTTTCTAAATAAAACCTGACAGAAACTGGTATTAATCATTTGTTGAATTAAGCATAATGCATGAAGCCTTCGTTGGTAAGATACCTATTATTACGGTTTGATGTTTGAGGTTTCATCATTTCTCTATGTCTCTATCAACGGAAAAGACTGATGTAACGTTTTCCAATACTAACAGCCTTCTATTTATTGAGTACAGTAGTCCGTAATATTGTAGAAGCCACTATAGAAAGAAATAAATGCTGCCAGTGGTTAGCGGTTAGTAATAAAAACTGTTCAAATAAATGAACACCAAGTTTTAGAAACTATAACTGTGTTGAATATATCTTTGAAAATGTAAAACCATATATTGTGTTGTTAGATGGTAAGTAATAATAAAGCTAGATTCCAAAGCGTTTAAAACCACTACCACTAACTGTCGATTAATTACTGGTTAATTGTGCCAGTCAGTAATAACATTTTCGTGTCTATTTCAAACTTGTAATAAAACACCATTGATCTTAATGAGACTACCATAAGAAAGTTATAATGGGCCCTCAAACACATCAGGTGTACACCGTGGTAACTGACTGTATACTGTATAGAGAGCTTTAGTGTGTAAAACGGATGAAGTTTAGAGTAACACAGCGAGGAAGTATACAATCCCCAGTATTTTAAGTAAATTACAATGGTAGATTTGGATTGGCTCTCAGCAGTGATTAACAAGTGTTAATCAATGATCTCAGGTAGAATATGTACAGGGTGTCCAGAAGTTAAGCGCAAAAACTTCAGAGCGTTATTCTACTCGATAAATTAATGACACAAGTTTCTATAACGGTTTTTTGAAAACTCAAAAATAACCGAGTTTGACTCTTTAAATTTTTGTTACGTTCCAACTTACGCGTACAGTTAGGGCAACAAAACATGGGACACTATGGTTTTACAAGTTCATTGGACATATCTACTTTAAGTAGTACCCGACTACTTAATTTTATTATTGTTTAATCCCAACACCATAGGTTATTACTATTAGTAATAATGACAGTATGACAAACAGATAAGGGTTTTGAATAATTAGTTATTTGTGCTTTCTAAATCTTCTTTTGTTCCGTTTAGTAATCATTTCCTTCTGTATTATTGTTAATTATATGGTCGTAATCAGTTTGAGTAGAGTTAGTGTGGGTACGTAAATATTTATAAATAAGGGTAATATGTGCTTATTACAGTATATATTCACAATCACAAACCATATCCAAAAACTCCAGGAAAGCTTCGCCCATAAAAGTATTTTCGGCAACACTATCCCAACCAAAGAAATCCTTACCACTCCCTACAACTACCGCTTTCCCAAATTCCCTCGAAAAAAACCCAAATTAAAATTCAAACATCCTCACACAACTCCTCAACGGCCTCCCCGTGGAGGTAGAAGAATCCCTCGATAATACCTCATATGCCCTCCGCATCCCCCGTCTATTCGATGACGACCCAGCATGACACCGGCCAACGATCAAATTAATCACACTGCACACCACACCACACTAACCCACACGTACACTTGAACACTACCACACACTATTCAAAATTCGAATTCAAATAAATTTAAACACTTTTTTCTTTTTTTATTACCAAAAATTACCAGACCTCATGATTGTCAACAATACAATAACATAAAACAGCGCAATACCAAAAACAAGGGAATGACCAGGGCTGAAGAGGAGAAGGCCTCCTGAACACTCTACAATAAGATATTGTACTGATTTAAACCTCACCCTCTTATAATATAATCGTACTCTAGATTTATAATTATATGTTAATATTATATAGTTATTATTTTATTATATTGTTATTATAATTTTAACATTGGCTAAAACTCTTAATATTGATAACATATTCGTCGGTAGAACTATGAGACTCATCACAAAGGGGATAGGGATCAAAATTTAGAAGAAACTCTACTTTTAATATTATAAAATAAATGATTATTACTTTGAATTATGATGATTGTTTGAATACCATAATCATAGTTAATATGATTAAAGCACATTGAGTTAATGTCCTATTATTTTTATCGTATCTAAATTGATTAAATAATTTGAATTATAATTTTTAATTCGCATTAATACCTGTGTTACACCCTGTACATAACAAAATTCTTTTAAAAGTATACGTGGGCATGCGCTGTGAATACGCAAACATATGATTTGACTACAACTAAAAGTGAAATTCGACATACAAGTAAGTATAACTACGTTTGAATAAACAACAATTAATATAAACCATTTAAATTTTTAAGACAAATAACATTCCCTTTGGACATGCATACCTGTTGTTGTACATCATGATTATTACAAAGGATTGAAATTATGAACATTACAATATAGTATCAATGTCAACAATAAAGTACTCACATACAATGTCCTCCTTTTGTGGGTTACTGCTATTGAAGTTGATTGAAGACAACAGCTCCTGCGAACTGCAACTCTGCTCCGCGAACATCCAAATTTTCTTTTAAATAAACAGCTTATTCACTTAGGTAAGTTTCACTATTGTTATTAGAATATTGACGAATCTTTATTTTTATCACTTCTTTTTAAATTAATTTCAAAACAAGTTTTGAAAAGCATGGATCGTTGAAGGTTGTTGTAAATTAATCACACTTTTGATAAACAAGGTGTATAATGATAAAAACACGAAGACAACACAATTAAATATCCATACCAACATAAACAATATAAATTTAAAAACGAACAAAGTCGAAACTGCGGAAATATTTTTATAACTTATCGAAAACTTCCGATTTGAGATTTAAAAAGGTAAACTAACCTTAATTTAATTATTTCCCGACAAAAGACTATCACTTGTTTTGTTAACTTTTCCGATACTAAATCGCACTTTGTTATTTTCCCGAAGTGACGTTAATTTGTTTTAAAAATTATTTTCAAAAAAAAAAATTTGGCAACAGCTTACTTTGGCAAGTTGTTGCAAAAGATGAAAATTAAGAGAGTTTGTGAACCTAAAGCACTTGTATTTATATGATTTTGGTCGACAACCAAATCATCGAATGTTTTCTATAGTTACGAAGAATATTTCCTGAATTCTGATTGGCTACTGTAATTTTTATATTACGATATTTCTTTAAAGCCCTATAACTTTCGCCCCCTTTAACATTTCTTAAATCCAAAAACATTTCCATAATCTACATAATTTTATTTATAATTTGAAACCAAACATGGACTAATTCCTACACTTAATAACTACGTTAATTCTTACACTTATTTATTGAATTTACACTAATTCTATGAATTGTACAGACCTGGAAATTACCTCTACATGAATAGGGGATGCTACTACACCCAAATATCCATCTTAAACATGCCTACGGCCAATTTGAGAGGAAAATTATTTAAATTCTACCAATACTCTTAAAAACTAAAATTAACAAAAATGGACATAAATATAAGGAATTATAACATAAAATTGAGGCTACCTCACTATTTTTGCCTCTACTAATTTATTTTATACAAATTGTCTCAATTTAAAATACTTTTTACAAAAATTTTTATGCAAGGATAAAACATAACCTCATTTTGTTTATATAATTTTAATGTTAAATTTCACACTTTTAAACACAATAACTGTTAATGTAAGTGTTTAAACTTAATGTTCAAGTCACAAATTAATTTATTTTTCCACTTTCGTAGGTTCATAAGTTCTTCTACGACTAGTGTCGGAATGTTGTCAATCACTAGTTTACGATCATAAATTGTTGATTACACACAATAATCCCAGAGCTGCTGCATGATTTAAGTTTTATAGCCACCCACTAATGTGCTTGTTCTGTTTTTTTTTTATAATTTTTGCACTAATATGAGTTTCACGCACTAATACGAATGTTTTTAAGAATCTTGGCTGCGTGCATGTGAATTGCGACATTGATACCAGCCTAAATCTAGTTTTAACATTATTTCTGTCAACCACAACCTGTATTACATGTCGTCGGGGAATATTGTTTTAAATAAACTTACAAAACTAAATGAAAACTTGAATTAACTCAAAACGAAAACAAACATACCCTATACTTCAATGTACTGTGCTGTCGATTACTTATTTTAACATTAAAATTATATTAAGAAATATTTAACTTTTTCAAACATCTCAATGTTTATTAATCATTCTTATCTAGAATTATTTAATGAAATGTACCATTTCGTACCAACTAAAGTAAAACTTTACTATGCAAGTTACATAGCTACTTGCACGTAATTTGAATCATCTCAATATATATATATATATATATATATATATATATATATATATAGCTAAAATAAGTAATTACTAACCATAAGCATGAGCATACTAACAGAAAAAAACCTAATTACATTAATAGTGTTTCTATGATTGCTTCTAAAATGCCTATTCATACTACCATTGATTTAAAAGCTCGTATCGTTGCTAAGTTACAGAATGGTCAAAGTTTTCGCGAAATTTCTCAATTATTAAATGTGTCGCGATCTACTGTTGGACGAGTGCGAATTAAATGGTCTGTCGAACATACGATAGCGAAAGCGGTTGGTAGACAAATAATATCAACACCAGCTTATAATGATATGTTGTGAATTAGTGGAAAATTTAATAATAAATAAAATGTTCTCATAAACATATCGTTAAACTAACTGGAGATACAAACCATTCATCAAAAATAATGCCGTTGTCCCAGTCGGAAGATTAAAGTGGGCCGATTAAGCTTTTGATTTGCTTAATTACCACAAATTTATGCTATGTTATTTCCACTTAACATCAATATAATAAGAATGATCTCGGACGCCAAGTTATTTTTTAATTATGCTCGGAATAACTAAACCGATGTTTACAATAAAAATTTTATCAAAATGAAAAAAATAAAAATATAAAGACTATGTTCACTAACAGTTAAATTTAGGGTTATGTAAAATATATATTAAACACTAATTGTAATAGCCTTAAATTACTAACTTATGGATATAAATACCTGTTCGTAAAATTTTGTACACAAACTTTTTAATAACCTCTGGTATCTAAACGATTACGTAAAAGTAAACCAAAGGTGATGTCATCTTTGCACCAATATTGCGCAACAGATCGTAATAACAATGCTTTACGTTGTAAACCACACCCAAAATGGAATTTTACTTCTTATAAATTTCTCTTCATGAAATTTTTAATCCAATATTTATTGCATTTTATTGAACGTTCAAATAAAAAATTGTGATCAAAATTTAGATCAGTATTGAATGCGAAATTGCAATCATAAAATGAAGGCGTACGTAAAAGTAAAATTAAATGCGTACTTAAAATGTAATTAAAGTAGAAAAGCAAAAGTAATAAAAGTGCCTGCAAAAAGCAACGTTTTAGATTTTAATATAATGCGTTAAATACATCTTACGATTAAATCAATGGCACTATTCACAAAATTTTGGTGGAAACCCAAAAAAAGGCTTCCTAAACAACCCAACCTTCATCAGGAAGTGAAAAAATGGACGCTTCGGAAGTTGGATGATGCGTTGCGCGAAAATATGAGCAGAAAAAAATAATTTGAATAAGTGGGAGTATAAACCATTAAGAAGTATATACACTTAAGGTACACCAAAATGCACATTAAGTTCCCTACCACATACTTATACGAATCATTAATAATTAAAATTTTTCTTATATTTACAACTAAATGAACGAAGAACATAAATTACGGTATATTTTGATACAACTCAAAATGGGTTGTTACTAGCTGACGACGAAGAATTCGTTGCGTATGTAAGAGATCATCCTTGTACGAGCTACAGTATTGCTAAAAATGAAACAGAATTTACTGAATGTCATGCAACGGTTCGGGCTAGCTTAAAAGAAGTTGGAATAAAACAACACGAATCGGCCACTAAAGAATTATTAACAGATGATAACAAACGATGTCGTTTAGAACTTGTCAGGCGATATACAAACAAGCCCTTAGAGTTTTGGAGTCGAGTTATTTTCAGCGATGAAAACAGTTTCAGTAGCACTAACAATCGACCTCTAAAAGTATTTCGACCCGATAGAATACGATACGAAACGGATTACGTTAATTTTAAAAAACGTAGTGGTCGTTTTTCTGTAAATGTATGGGATTGAATAAGCCACGCGGGCCAGAATTTGCTGGATAATTGACGGGCGCATGAATTCCGAAGCATATTAAGACATTCTGGAAACTACCATGACTCCTTCTGTTGAAGCTTTACATATCGAACATGTCGAACATGTCAACAAGTAAGTTAAAATATGAATATTATCTTATTAGCTTTTGAATTTTTACTGTGATTGTAATGAATTTGTTGTTACAAGGATAATGCACCTTAAAAACGTCACGGATAGTCCTAAATTGGCTTCAGGAAAAACGTTCGTTTGTTACCGTGGCCAGCAAAAAGTCCAGTTCTCAATATCATTGAAAACGTTTAGGGTTTGGTCACAAACACAATTCAAGACCAACAAGGACTACATTTCATTGCCCAAAACCGTGAACAGTTAATTGCGCCAATTGAAAATGCACGAGAGGCGATTATCTTCAGCATTTAGTAGCGTCAATACCTAGACGATTCCAGGAGTACATTGACAATATAGGCGGTCAAACACATTATTAATTTTATATTGCTACATTAATCATTAAATTATTCAAAAAGTATTTGTGTATTAATTTTTGTTTTAACTATTTCTGTCCTAACCGTCAAAGTATTATAATTAGGTTTTTTAAATGTAGTTTTTCAAATTTTGTTTTTTTCTTTTAGATTTCAGTTACTTTGAAATATCAGACCAGTGTTTTTTTGTTGTCGTGTATGCTAAAGCATAATATAATAAGATAAAAATTGATCAGAGCATTCCACTTATGTCATCGATGCATTGCATTAAATTTTATCTGAGCTGTAATTGTTATGTACGAAGGTCAGGTACTACTTAAAGTAGATATGCCCATTGAACTTGTAAAACCATAGTGTCCCATTTTTTGTTGCCGTGACTATACATATGTAGGTATAGAAAGTTACGCAATCAACTTTTTTGTCACTACCCCTAAATCGACTTACTGGCTCATTTTACAACATTTGGCCAAGTTTTGCCAAGATCGGCCATCAGGTCTGGATGTCTGTCTCTATGTGTCTGTTAGTATCCACGATAACCTACGTACTTAAAATTTTGTATTTAAGCTTGTTTTCATTTGGCTTAGAGCTGATAAGATTTTGGAAGAAAATTCCAAGATAAAATTTAAGAGTTAGTTAAAATTTAATTTTACATAATTTTCGTTGTCAAGTTTTTTAATATAACGCAAGGTAAGTAAAAAATTGATTAAATATGAAAGAAAATAGTTACACTGTATTATTGATACCTTACAAAGGCGGGCGGCTTTGGAATTTTAGTTAAGTTAACATGTATACAGGTATGGATAAACATTATTGCGGGTCTGACTTATAATATTATAGAATGAAACGCAATAAGCATTATATGAGTGTGATAGAGACATAACATTGCCGATGTTGCCACATATTTGCATGTAGGCACAAAATATGAACTACTTAAGTCTCCTTCAATCTGGCTTCAACATCTCTAATGAAACCAAAGTAATTAAGGTGAAAGGTCGCGTATTCTTTGAAACTATTAAGTAAATACCTTACACTTAAACATTAAATGATAATACCTCAAACATCTAAGTTTATTGTAATTGTGAATTTATGACATAGCGCGATTACTAATCGTAAGAAGAACCAAGAAGAAGTTTACGAGAGCTACAAACAAGAACATTAACATTTACATTGATAGTATAACATAAATTTAAGGTTAACTTTAGCATTATAATTATTAATGAAAAACCAACTATTTTTAAAAATGAACAGAATACACTTTTTTCAAAACTCTGCTTTATAAGATTTTTGAAGAGACCTCCACCTTGCGCAAGGAAATATCCCAATCTGTGATAAAATTCGGTTGCGGTGTTTTCTAACATTTATTGGGCGATGCTGTTTAAAGAGTCTGAAATTTTCACACGAAGTTCGCCCAAATTGTTAGCACGTTCATGCCTGTGCCCATAAATTTTCTGGGATACGTATCCACCCCCCCCCCCCAAAAGCCGGAGGATATTTAATAATACTTTTTCCACTAATAATACGGTTAGGGAACGTAGTTTCCAAAAACCATCTTCTTGATCCCAAATGTCATCAAAATTTATATTGAGGCATTGAACAACTGCAGCTATCTGGTTTCTGAACAGTTCTAAGTATTTGTCCGCATTCATGTTTCCGTTGATAAAAAATGGACCAATAATGGAATTGCCTAAAATTCCTGCCCACACATAACTTTTTGGTGGTATTGCGTTTGGTATGGAATATTAATGTGTTTGTTTTCCTGTGACAGCGACAGACGGATTGTGATGGCCATGTAAGTAAAAAGAACACTCATCGGTAAACAAAACATTTTCAATAAATCTTTTGTTTTGATAAGCCCGATTCATCATATCTTCACAAAATTCCATACGGTTTTGATGATCTTCTGGAAAAATTTCTCGTGTAGTGTTGTATTTACTCCTTTTCAAGATATTATGAACTTTTCTTGGTTCAATATTCAT
>JARFJB010002353.1:1685000-1712500 GCA_036346205.1 Vesta saturnalis | reverse complement strand
TTGTTTGTTTTGTTTTGTGTTTGTTTTGTTTTGTGTTTGTGTTTGTGTTTGTGTTTGTTTTGTGTTTGTGTTTGTATTTGTGTTTGTGTTTGTGTTTGTGTTTGTGTTTGTTTGTGTTTTGTTTTACTTGCTGTTGTGTTCGTGTTCGTGTTCGTGTCGTGTTCGTGATCGTGTTCGTGTTCATGTCCGTTTCGTGTTTGTGTTTGTGCTCGTGATGGTTTTCGGGTTCGTGTATTGATTGTGTTCTTTGAAGGTTGTTTTGCTAGTTATAAGTTAAATATAACCGATATTTTGAATGAAGTTATTTTGCCACCTGTATGATGAAACAATGTGGTATATTTGAATTTGGATTGGTTTTGCGAGCTGTGGGTGGGTGGCTCTGTTCGGTCAGTCGCCTGTCTGGCGGTCTGTCGTTGTTTGGTAGGTCGGTGCGTCGTAGGTCGATCGGTCTTTCGTTCGGTCGCTGGTCGTCGGTTGGTGGGTAGGTCAGCCGGCGCCCTGCCAATCCGTTATCCTGTTGTTCTGCCGGTCTGTTATCGGTCCAGTCGGTCAGTCGGTCTGCTCGGTCGGTGGTCAAGTTGCGTCGGTGTCTGTCACTGTCGTACGGTCTGTCGATCAGTCAATCGTCGGCGTGATCGCTCGACTCGTGTGAAGATTAGTTTTTTCGTTTATTACTAATCAACAATAATTAAGTCCGTAAAATAATTAATTAGAACGTTTAATATTATAAGAAAAATTTAAGATAGCCATTAATTGTAAATAGAAATTTTTCTTTCTTTCAAAATTAAAACTTGTCAAACAACGTTAATAATAATAAACAAGTAATAATTAACACGTCCTCATAAATTAATTAACTTAGTAAAATTGGATTGTTAAATAATAGTTTTGATATAAATGAGTAAAGTTAAACCTCAAATACTTTCTATAAATTTCAACTACAGAAAAATGAACATTACCAGGTAAATTTATGTATTTTAAATAATGCGAACACCGACAGATGTGTCAAACAGTAATCAGCTTCTGGAATTCATGATTTTAATATGAAGTGTTACTAATTATTAATTAAACCGTTAGATAGAATAAGTATTTTTATTAATCGAAATTGGCCGAATTTTATATCAATCGCTTTGTGATTTTACAAATAATAGTTTTAGTCCGTTAAAATAAATATTAGATCATTGATTGATTTAATATTAATTAAAACAATTTGTTGCGCTGTCGCCTCATCGTTGAAATTATGGAATTTCATCCGTTCACTTTTAAATGTCGTAGTCTATATAGGTTAGTGCTTTCACAAAAATCTTTATCTTTTCCTACATTTTCTTATTACGTAGCGAAAATTGCTGTATTCTTGTAAATCGATGAGTAAAGAATAGTTTAATTGGTTATTCAAATTAAACTTAATAAAGGCTAACCTGTAATTAGTTAAATTTAAATAAATTGCAGAGTTAACATTTATTAAGAATCATTCATTTTCATTAATCATTGGTGAAGAATTTTGTTTTCAAGGGGACCTGTGACCTTTGTCCACCGTATCCGCCTTCCACCGTATTAATTAAGTTTTAGGTTCATCTTTCGACCGTGAGGATTCAACCCTGAATTTATCCTCCACTGGGTAACCCGAGGTAGCCGTTTGGAAACCGCCAAGTTCAGGAGTGGACCCAAAGACCGCCTGAACAGTAGATAATCTTTGGGTGGCGCCCGAATCCGTTTAATCGCTTCAACCCCTGTGACGAAGAACCCGTTATCCGTTTACCGCCCAGGAGTTGACTTTGAAATAATATAAACTACCGTAACTTATAAGTACAATTAATAAAAATATTTCCAAACGAGTCTTAATTTTGTGCTGGATTTCGTTGAGCAAGCTTCACTTCACCACCGAAAACCCGTTACAGTCATTGTGTATTTGTGTACATTTGTGACTGAGCGTTGTGTTATTGCTGTTGTGTCTGTTGTGCAGTGTGTATGTTGTTGTGTGTGTGTGTTGTGTTGTTGTGTGTGTGTGTTGTGTTGTGTTGTGTTGTGTGTTGTGTGTGTGTGTTGTGTTTTGTGTTGTGTTTGTTGTGTGTGTGTTTGTTTGTGTTTGTGTTTTGTTGTGTGTGTTGTTTTGTTTGTGTATTGTGTGTTTTTGTTGTTGTTTGTGTGTGTGTGTGTGTGTGTGTGTTGTGTGTGTGTGTTTGTTTTGTGTTGTTGTTGTGTGTATTGTGTGTGTGTTTTAGTGTGTGTATGTGTGTTGTGTTGTTGTGTGTGTGTTTGTGTGTGTGTGTGTTTTGTTGTTTTTTGTGTTGTTTGTTTTGTTTGTTGTGTGTTAGTGTGTATGTGTGTGTGTGTGTGTGTTTTGTGTTGTGTGTTGTATGTTTTGTTTTTTTTTTGTGTTTAGTTAAGTGTTTTGTTTATATAAAGTAAGAATGTTGTTTTTTGTAAAGTAGTGTATATATAAAAAAAAAGTGTTTGTGTGTTTACGTGTGGTTGTGTGTAGTGTGTGTGTGGTGTGTTGTGTGTTTGTTTTGTCTCGTCTCGTTCTGCTGCTGCGTGCTCGTTGTCGTCGTGCACGTCGTCTCGTATCTGGTCTGCTCTGTCTGCTCTGCTCTGCTCATTGCTGCTCGTCTTGCTCTGCGTCTCGTGCGTCTGCTCTCTTTGTCGCTGTCTTGACGTGCGTGCGTGCGTAGCGTGCGTGTAGCATCTGTCGTGCTTGCATGCGTTGGTTGTGTGTGTTTGTGTGTGTGTGTGTGTGTGTGTGTGTGTAGTGTGTGTCGTATGCTGCATGTTTATGTGCAACCGTATTTTGAACTGAAAGTTATGTTTTGCAAGATGTACTAAATCGGTATCTTAAAATTAGAAATATTGATAGTATAGATTAATTGAGATTAATTTGCGGATGATCGACTGTTTTACGACTGTGCCTCGCGTTTACAAGTACCAACTATGAGCAGTTACTTATCTACAAAGTAATCGGTCGCTCATGGAGTTAGATATAACAGTATTGTTACCTGATGGTTATCAAAATGTTTAGCTCAGCTTCTTGATTGTTTTGATTGAGATTGATTTGATTGATTGATTGATATGATCAAGATTGTTTGATCGAATGAATTGAAAGAAGTTGATGATTTGATCAAATGTATTTGAAAATTTAAATGTATGTACCTAAGTTTTCAAGACTAGACCATCGTATCAACAATTATGACGTGAAATAGATGTTTCAATATGTTCTTTAGCAATAGGAAAACAATAAATTAACTGTTATGTTACAAGAACAGTATAGAAATACACCGAACAAATGAATTATAATACATGATTATAATATAATAATAACACATTGCTCAATGTTTGGGTTGACTGTTAAATTGATTTGATTGATTGATTTGATTAATTAATCTGGTACAAATGTCAGATTAAATCAACCAAGAACTTGTAAAGAAAAATGCACGAGCTCTGCAAATTGAGATAGACATCGCGGATCTGACACCTGAGATCTTTGATGCTATGCGTGGTCATATTGACACAAAGTAAAAGAATACTGAAACACAGCAATTTGAGCAGACACGACATTTCCTAACCAAAACCAAACAATTTTTCCCCCGACAAAAAGAAACAAAACTTAAGAAAAGACAACCAAAACACACAGCAAAAAGGAAAGCACAGCACAAAAATAGAAAAAACATAAAAAGACACAAGAACAAACAAATAAGCACCAGGACAAAAACAAAAAGGAACAAAAGAAAGACCCAATAAAGAAATGGGTTTAACAACAACAAAGACACACAATCATCCACTAGAATGCACAGACAAAAAGAAAGAACAAGCAATACCAGAAATTCAAAATAACCCATACAAACCAGAAAGAATGCACAAACTAGAAACAGCCAAAACAAAACACAAGCACTCAGAAAAAAAAAATCGCACATAAACAAACAAATTTTGACAAACCCCGCTAAAAACCAATACCAAAGACCGAAAGGGGAAAACCAACATTAGAAAACCGAACAAGCGAAAAAGCACAGAACACCACAAGAAGAACCGGGCCAAAGAACCAGAAAACGAAAGAAGCAACTTGCAAGAACGAAAAAATGGAAACAAAACTTTCCAAAGAGGACAGCAAACGGAACGAGCATTACATAAAAAAATGAACTACATAAAATTTTCCAAAAAATTTGGGTTTTGGGGAAAAAATTTTTGGGGGGTTTTGGGGGGAATTTTAAAATTTGGGGGGGTTTTTTTTTGGAAAAAGGTTTAGGGGGTTTTTTTTTTTAAAATTTTTTTAAAAATTTACAAAAAAAAACACCCAAATTTAAAAGGAAAAAAGGCCACACAGAATAAAAAAAAATGAAAGGGAAAGAAACCAGCAGGAAAAATTAAAACAACAAAACCCTTATAATTTGTTTTTGTAATAGACAACATTCAAGACACACAATTCACATCCTATGAATGCATCAGACTATAAAATTTAAATGTTCATACATTGTAATACAGAGGATTTTAAATATTTTACTGCCATACTAAACAAATTAAGTGACTTCTAAAGTATAACATGCTTTTACTAATTTACACATTTTGCGACTCAGAATTTTAAAATCTTAATAATTTAACTAATTTTGACAAACCTTCGTAATAAACATTATAGTAGTTACCTGAATATGTTTGTTACAATCATTTAGTTAAAGTTAACGTATAAATGACACAGTCACATGTGATTATGATTACTGTTGCAATGAATCTTATTTAAATATCGAAATATGTTCAATTTGCAAGATTTTAATAAACGTCTTTATTAAATTGTTCGACAAGAGTATCGCAAACTTGAACTGAAGTATTCAAAATTAATATTACTACATAATCTTTCATTAATTATTGTAATTTTTTCAGTACATTGATTAAACTAATTAACAGACAATGCATGAAAAACCTTTTTTTTGAAATTCACAAATACATTGTAAGAGGAATAAAACATGAACGCAAAAAGCACTTATTATTTATCGCATAAATAGAATAAAGTATACTTGACAAAGAATTTTGAATTTAACATGTATGCAGAAATGAGAATTTCATCAAAAATCAACAATGGCTAAATGATGCATTTAAACAGGAACCGTAATTACATATGGCTTTCACTTTTACAGTTTATCTGAAAAGATTTGTAATTGATTGTTTAACAACACAGCTTCAAGAAAGTATATCTAATTCTTTAAACTGTAGTGAATATCGAAGT
Source organism: Vesta saturnalis (assembly GCA_036346205.1). NCBI lineage: Eukaryota > Metazoa > Arthropoda > Insecta > Coleoptera > Lampyridae > Vesta > Vesta saturnalis. The sequence continues at coordinate 1,707,294 of JARFJB010002353.1, read as the reverse complement.
ATACTTTACTTAATTTTATAAGTATGATTCTAATAAAATAATTGATTAAATAAATTCAAATCGACAAATGAATAATTAGCAGACATTTGTTAAATTACGTATAATGGTTTTCATTTCATGACAGTATTCAACTAACGAATTCAAAATAGTTATTAAAGCCATTATTATTACTGTACAATTAATTAAACACAGATAATTACAAATAAAACTAAATCTAATACCTTTAAAATTTCATGATTTTTTAACAAATCACTTACTTATGTGTTAGGAAAATACTTTATTAAATCTATGAATTAAGCAGTCCATGATATTACTTGACAATACCTATATATAAAGTGTATGACATTACTACTAACTTTACTCATATTACGTTTGGCCAAGTTTCTGTTTTGTTTGGTTGTGTGTTTTGTTTTTGTTTTTTTTTTTTAAAAAGGGGGAAAAAAGGGGGGGGGCGGGGAGACACACAGACAACAGAAAGACACAGACCAACAGACACAAGACACACAGACACACAGACACAAGACACAGAACACAGACACACAGACACCAGACACACAGACACACAGACACACAACGACACACAGACACAGACACACAGACACACAAGACACACAGACACACAGACACAGACACACAGACACACAGACACAGACACACAGACACACAGACACAAGACACACAGAACAACAGACACACAGATACACAGACACACAGACACACAGACACACAAGACACACAACACAGACACACAACAGACAGACACAGAGACACACAAGACACACAGGCTCACAGACACACAGACTCAGACACACAACACAAGACACACAAACACACAGACACACAGGCACACAGACACACAGACACACAGACACATAGACACACAGACACACAGACACAGACACACAGACACACTGACGCACAGACACACAGACACACAGACACAGACACACAGACACAACACAGACACAGACACACAGACACACAGACACAGACACACAGACACACAGACACAAAGGCAACAGACCACAGACACAAGACACACAGACACACAGACACAGACACACAGACACACAGACACACAGACACAAGACACAAGACACACAGACACAGACACACAGACAACAGACACACAGACACGCAGACACGCAGACACCAGACACACAGACACACAGACACACAGACACACAGACACACAGACATCCAGACCACAGACACACAGACACACAGACACACAGACACACACACACACACACACAGACACACAACACACAGACACGCAGACACGCAGACACGCAGACACACAGACACACAGGCACACAGACACACAGACACACAGACACACACACACACACACACACACACACACACAACACACAACACAACACAACACAACACAGTCACACAGACACAACAGACAACAGACACACAGACACAGACACACAGACACAGACACAGACACACAGACACAGACACAACAACACCAGACACACAGACACAAGACACAAGACACAAACACACACAGACACACAGACACACAGACACACAGGCACACAGACATACAGACACACAGAGACACAGACACACAGACACACAGACACACAGACACACAGACACACAGACATTCAGAAACACAGACACACAGACACAGGCGCACAGACACACAGACACACAGACACACAGACACACAGACACACAGACACACAGACACACAGACACACAGACACATAGGCACACAGACAAGGAGACTCACAAATAAACAGACAGACAGACAAACAGACACAGAGCCACATACACTCAAACACACAATCAGACACACAGATACATAGACTCGCAGACACATAGACACACAGACAAACAGACACACAGATACACAGACACACAGACACAAAGACACAGACACACAGACACACAGACTCTCAGACACACAGACACACAGACACACAAACACACAGACACACAGGCACACAGACACACAGACACAGACACACAGACACACAGACACACAGACGCACAGACACACAGACACACAGACACACAGACACAGACACACAGACACACAGACACAAGACACAAAGACACAGACACAAGACACAGACACACAGACACACAGACACACAGACACACAGACACAGACACACAGACAACAGACACAGACACAGACACAGACACAACACAAGACACACAGACACACAGACACACACAACACACACACACACAACACACACACACACACACACACAGACACAAGACACAGACACAACCAGACACACAGACACACAGACACAGACACAGACACACAGACACAAGACACACAGACAACACAGACACAAGACACACAGACACAGACACACAGACGCAGACACAGACACACAGACCACAGATATATATACACACACACACACACACACAACACACACAGACACAAGACACACAGACACACAGACACAAGACACAAGACACACAACACACACAGACACACAGACACAGACACACAGACACACAGACACACAGACACACAGACACACAGATACACAGACACACAGACACACATACACCTAAACACACAGACACACAAGACCCACTGACACACAAACACACAGACACACAGACACACAGACACACAGACACAGACACACAGACACACAAGACACAGACAGACACACAGACACACAAGACACACAGACACGAGACACAGAGACACGACACACCGAGACACGGACACACAGACAACAGACACACAGACACACAGACACACAGGACACAGACACAAACACAGACACACAGACACAAGACACACAGACACAGACACACAACACACAGACACAAGACACAGACACACAGACACACAGACACACAGACACACAGACACACAGACACACAAGACACACACACAACAGACACACAGACACACAACACACGGACCACACACACAGCACACAGGCACACAGACACACAAGACACACAGACACACAGACACACAACAACACAGACACACAGACACACAGACACACAGACACACAGACACACAGACACAAGACACACAGACACACAGACACACAGACACAGACACGCACACACGCAGACACGCAGACACACAGACACACAGAAACACAGACACACAGACACAAATACACACAGACACACAGACACAGACACACAAACACACAGACACACAGTCACACAGACACACAGGCACACAGACACACAGGCAGACACACAAACAGACACAGAGCCACATACACTCAAGCACACAATCAGGCACACAGATACATAGACTCGCAGACACATAGACACCCAGATACACAGACACACAGACACAAATACACACAGACTCTCAGACACACAGACACACAGACACACAAACACACAGACACACAGGCACACAGACACACAGACACATAGACACATAGACACATAGACACACAGACACAGACACACAGACACACTGACGCACAGACACACAGACACACAGACAAAACACACAGACACCCAGACACACATACACACGTCACAAAGGCACACAGACACACAGACACACAGATACACAGACACACAGACACACACAGACAGACACACAGACACACAGACACAAGACACAGACAGACACACAGACACACAGACACACAGACACACAGACACAACAAAGACACACAGACACACAGACACACAGACACAGACACCAGACACGCAGACACGCAGACACACAGACACACAGACACACAGACACACAGACACACAAACACACAGACACACAGACACACAGACATCCAGACACACAGAACACACAGACACACAGACACACAGACACACAGACACAGACAACAGACACACAGACACACAACACACAAGACACACAGACACACAGACACACAGCACACAGACACAACAGACACAGACAACACAGACACACAGACACACAGACACACAGACACACAGACACACAGACACAAGACACACAGACACAGACAAGACACACAGACACACAGACACACAGACACAAGACACACAGACACAACAGACAACAGACACAGCAACACACAGACACACAGACACACAGACACACAGACACACAGACACACAGACACACAGACACACAGACACACAAACACACAGACACACAGACACATAGACACACAGACAAGGAGACACACAGATACACAGACAGACAGACAAACAGACACAGAGCCACATACACTCAAACACACAATCAGACACACAGATACATAGACTCGCAGACACATAGACACACAGACAAACAGACACATAGATACACAGACACGCAGATACAAAGACACAGACACACAAGCACACAGAGACACAGACACAGAGACACACAGGCACACAGGCACACAGACACACACACACACAAACACGCGGACGCGCGTGTGTTTGTGTGTGTGAGTGTGTGTGCATGCGTGTGTTTGTGTTTGAGTTTATGTCTGTGTTTGTGTTTGTGTTTGTGTTTTGTGTTTGTGTTTGTGTTTGTGTTTGTGTTTGTGTTTGTGTTTGTGTTTGTGTTTGTGTTTGTGTTTGTGTTTGTGTTTGTGTTGTGTTGTGTTGTGTGTGTTTGTGTGTTGTGTGTGTTGTGTTGTGTTTGTTGTGTGTGTGTTGTGTTGTTTGTGTGCCTGTGAGTGTGTGTGTGTTGTATGGCCTGTTTTGGTTGTGCCTGTGCCCTGTGCCTGCCTGCGCCTGGCTATTGCGCCTGGCCTGTGGCCCTGGCCTGGCCTGGCCGGCCTGTGCCCGCCCTGCTGCCCTCGCCTGCCCTGCCTGTGCCCTGGCCTGGCCTGCGCCTGCGCCTGCGCCTGCGCCTGCGCCTGCGCCTGCGCCTGCGCCTGCGCCTGCGCCTGCGCCTGCGCCTGCGCCTGCGCCTGCGCCTGCGCCTGCGCCTGCGCCTGCGCCTGCGCCTGCGCCTGCGCCTGCGCCTTGCGCCTGCGCCTGCGCTTGCGCCTGCGCCTGCGCCTGCGCCTGCGTGCGTCGCGCTTTGCGGGCCTGGTGGTTGGGGTGGGGCCTGGTGCGGCCGGGTGGTGGTGGTTTGGTGGTGCTGTGCTGGCCTTGGCGTGCTTGTGCGGCTGTGTTGTTTGTGGTGCGTGTGTGGTTTGTCTGTGCCTGTGCTGTCTGTGCCTGCCGTCCTGTCCGTGTCCGTGTCCTGTCCGTGCCTGTCCTGTCGTGTTGCCGTGCCGTGCCTGTGCCTGTCCGTGTCCTGTGTCGTGTCGTGCTGTGTTGGTTGTGTTGTTTTGTGTGTGTTGTGTTGTGTTTGTGTTTGTGTGTGTTTGTGTTTGTGTGTGTTTGTGTGTGTTTGTGTGTGTGTGTTTGTGTTGTGTTGTGTTGTGTGTGTGTGTGTGTGTGTTGGTTGTTTGTGTTCTGTGATTTGTGTTGTGTTTGTGTTTGTTTGTGTTTGTGCTTGTGTTTGTGTTTATGTTTGTTTGTATTTGTGTTTGTGTTTGTGTTTGTGTTTGTGTTGTGTTTGTGTTTGTGTTGTGTGTTTTGTGTGTTTTTTGTGTTTGTGTTTGTGTTTGTGTTGTGTGTGTGTTTTGTTTGTGTTTTGTTGTGTTTGTGTTTGTGTTTGTGTTTGTGTTTGTGTTTGTGTTTGTGTTTGTGATTGTGTTTGTGTTTGTGTTTGTGTTTGTGTTTTGCGTTTGCTGTCGTGTTCGTGTTCATGTCCGTGTTCGTGTTCTTGTTCGTGATCGTGTTCGATTTCATGTCCGTGTTCGTGTTCGTGTTCGTGCTCGTGATGGTTTTCGTGTTCGTGTATGTGATTGTGTTCTTTGAAGGTTGTTTTTTGCTAGTTGTAAGTTAAATATAACCGATATTTTGAATTGAGAGTTATTTTTGCCACCTGTATGATGAAACACTGTTGTATTTTTGAATTGTGGATTGGTATTTGCGAGCTGTGGGTGGGTGGCTCTGTTCGGTCGGTCGGCTTGTCGGTCTGACTGGCGGTCTGTCGGTTGTTTGGTAGGTTGGTCCGTCGGTAGGTCGATCGGTCTTTCGTTCGGTCGCCGGTCGGTCGGTTGGTGGGTAGGTCAGTCGGTCGGCCGGCCTGCCGGTCCGTTAGTCGGAAGGTTGGTCGGCCGATCTGTTAGTCGGTCGGTCAGTCGGTCGGTCGGTTGGTCGGTCGGTCAGTCGGTCGGTGGGTGGGTCGGTCGGGAGTTCGGTCGGTCGGTCCGTAGGTCGGACTGTGGGTCGGTCGGTCTGTCGGTCAGTCAATCGGTCGGGCGGTCGATCGCTCGGCGGGTCGGTCGGTGTGTGTATTTGTGTACGGGTTTGTGACTGAGCGTGTGTGTATGTGTGGGTCTTTTTGTGTTTGTGTGTGCGAGTGTGTGTTTTGTCTGTGTGTGTGCGTTTGTGTGTGTGTGTGTGTATGTGTGCGTGTGTGTGTGCGTGTATGTGTGCGTGTGTGTAAGCCAAACCGGTATTTTTGAACTGAAAGTTATGTTTTGCAAGATGTAACTTAAATCGGTATTTTAAAATTGAAAGGTGGCTTGTGTAGTAGTAGTATTGATTTAATTGAGATTAATTTGCGGATGATCGACTGTTTTACGACGTCGGTGCCCTCACGTTTACGTAGAGTACCAACTATGAGCGTAGGTTACCCTTATTTACAAAGTAATCGGTCGCTCATAGGAGTTAGATATATACAGTGGGGGAGTTGTTACCTGATGGTTATCAAAAATGTTTAGCTCAGCTTCTTGATTGATTTGATTGATATGATCGAGATTGTTTTGATTGAGATTGAATTGGTTGAGATTGATATGGTTGATTGATTTGATCAAATGGTTGATTTGGGAAAAATTTAAATGTATGCTACCTAAGTTTTTCAAGACTAAGAACCATCGTATCCAACAATTTAACGAGCGGTTGAATAGTAACGATGTTTCAATGTGTTCTTTAGGGCCAATAGGGAAAACATCCAATTTAATATTTATTTAGAAAAACAGCTTTGTAGTTATGTAATGAGGAAATTTAATAAATAAATACACCTTTGTTCCCGGATACCAAGTTTTGTTATTATTATTATATTTATTTCATTGATTTTATTAAATGATTTTAATAATGGCCACCAAAACCACGCACATAAATGGTGCCTACCAAAAATGGTCGTCGTGTTGATTAATTGACTTTGATTAATTGATTTGATTGATTGATTTGATTAATTAATCTGGTCAAAGTACATGCCGTAGGTTCAAATCCAACTCGAAGTAAACTTTTGTTTTTAAAGAAAAATGCACAAGAAGCTCTGCAAATTGAGACACCGACATCGGCCCCGGATCTTGGGACACCTGGAGATCCTTTGATGATATGCGAAAGTGGCCTCATATTGACACAATGTATGTAAAATAGAATACGTGAATATCACAGCATTTCTATTGAATGTTATCGACTGTATCTATTTTTCGTTCTAATTTTCAAAATTTTCAAACAATTATTTTTTCGCCGTACAATAATTGTAAACAAAATTCACGTTTATGAAATATGACATTTCCTTTTAACATCATATGTAGACGGGAGTGCATAAAATTTTTGTGTAAGGGTTTTCATTCAGTCACAATAATAACTATGATTATAATTAACATAATTGTAAGTAAATAACCTATTAACTAAATCAAATTATAGCATCCTAGTGTTACTAAGTAATAAAAGCTAATTATAATTGTGAACAAATAAGAGTAAGACCGCTTTATAATTATGTTTAGTGTAGATGGAGTAACTAGGACAACATTGCAAAGATACACAAGATATTCCTATTCTATTCTACTATGAATTGCATCAGAGTTTCCCACTATAATAATGTTAAATGTTATTGCATACATTAGTCAATACCAGATAGGATTTCATTATATTTTATAATCTGCTCATACTAAATTTCCAGAAATTAAGTTGCTACTGTCTTATAACGTAGATAACACTGTCGTTCTTATACTAATTTTACACAATTTTGGGCAGACTCCAGAAATTTTTTAATAAAATCGTCACTATGTAACTTTATCTATTTTTGATTTGTTTTGACAAACTCTTCCGCTAATAAACCATTATACTTTGTAATTGTACCTGAATATGGTGTTGTTTACCAATCATTTAGTATAAAACGTGTACAAGCGTAATAAATGATCTCATAGAAATCACTTGTCACATTTTATGATTTATGATTACTTTGGTTTGCCAAATGTAATCCTTTATTTGAAATATCTGAAAAAAGGTATGCTCAACTTTGCAAAGATTACTGTTTTTAATAAAATCGTGTCTTATTTATTCAAATATTCTTTGCCATAAGTATTTGTGACATCGCAAACGTTCCGAAGCCTGAGCATGTATTCACATAGAATTTAAAATGTATTACTACATAAAATCTTTCATTAAATTATTTGGTGAAATTATATATTCCCGTTCAGTAAAAAAACCTTGGATGTCTCGAAACCTAATTTCCTAACAGAATAGAAATGCATCCAATATAACCTCCCTTTTTCATTTTTCTTTGAAATTGCACAAATAGATTGTAAAGGAGGAATAAAAGTAGAAGCATCGAATCGGCAATAACAAAGGCACTTTTATTTATTTATCTGAATTAAAATTAGAATAAAACGTATACGTTTACATGAAGAATTCTTTGAAAGTGTTTAGAGACGTGTGTGTGCAGAAGATGCTAAAGAAATTCTTTCTATCCGGAAAAATCTCCATACAAATGGCCTTGTCAGAATTTGAGTTGGCATTTTTAAACGAGGAAGGTCGATAGGGATTTCCATATTTCGTGCTTTTGCACCTTTTTTTTTTCTTACAAAGTTTATCGTGAAAATGTAGGTTGAGTTGTTGTAAGAATTGCATTAGCTTTTAGCACCAAACACGGGTCTTCTTAGGGGAGAATGGTATATCTTGAATTTTCTTTAAAAAAACTGTAAGTGCAATATTCGAAACGTTTTACTTTATTACTTTTAATTTTATAAGCTGATGTTTCCTAAATTAATTTTAAAAGTATAATTGATTTAAAATGCAAATATCAAAATTCTGACTTAATTTGATTTGATTTAAATTTAGCAGACGTTAGTGTTAAACTTTACGTATTAAAATTGTGGTTTTCATTTCACTATACACGGGTATTCAACTAAACGAATTGCGTTTAAATAGTTTAATTAAAAAGCACGTATATTTATTTATTTTACTGTTACAGATCATTAATTGTAAACGTACAGTATTAATTACAAAATAAATACTATAATCACCTTATTATACCTTTTAAAATTATATGTGATTATTCTTTTCTAAAACTAAATCCACGTTAATTTCGCTGTGTAGTTAGCTGAGAATATTTTTCGAGTGTTTAATAACTTTCTTATGTGTATATTAAGCAGTCGCGATTCGAATATTACCTTCACACTACATATACCTATGTAGGTATAGAATGTTAGGTAGTTTTAATGAGACTTTTTCATTACTTGGCCAATTTGTCAAGATCGGCCAGTTCTGATTTGTTTGGCTGTTTGGTCAAGTGTGGTCATGTGTGTTGATGTGTGTGTGTGTGTGTGTGTGTGTGTGTGCTTGTGTGTGTGTGTGTGTTGTGGTTGTGTGTGTGTGTGGCGTGTGCGTGTGTGCGTGTGTGGTGTGTGTGTGTGTGTGGTGGTGTGTCGTGTGTGCGTGTGTGTGCTGTGTGTGTGTGTGTGCGTGTCGTGGTGTGTGCGTGTGTGTGTGTCTGTGTGTGTCGTGTGCGTGTGGTGTGTCTGTGTGCGTGTGTGTGTGTGCGTGTGTGCGTGTGCGTGTGTGCGTGTGTGTGTGTGTGTGCGTGTGTGTGTGTGTGTGTGTGGTGTGTGCGTGGTGTCGTGTGTGCGTGTGTGTGTGTGCGTGTGTGTGTGTGTGTGAGTGTGGTGTGTGCGTGTGTGCATGTGTAGTATGTGTGTGTGTGTGGTGTGTGTGTGTGTGTGTGTGCGTGTGTATGTGTGTGCGTGTGTGCGTGTGTGCATGAGTGCATTCGTGCGTACGTACGTGCGTGAGTGCTTGTGTGCGTGTGTCCGTTCATGTGTGTGTGTGGATGTATATTAGTATCCACCATAACACCAGAACGAAAATATCTACGTGCTTCAAATTTTGTATTTAGTCTAGTGTCCAATTGGCTTGGATCTGTTTAGGTTTTGGAATAAATCCAGCCGCGGATAGGAGGTTTTATTAGGGTCAGTGTTTCGTTTTTTATCAAATATTTCTAAAACAGCTGCATATTTCAAAAATATAAAAATACCTACATATAGGGCTTAAAAACATCGATTAATTATATTCTATGCAATTTTTTGGTATCACGAGTGATTTAGCAGCAACAAAACCGTAAGTAGAATTTAAGTGTTACTTCAAATTTTTTTGTTATCTGAATAACGATTAATTTTATAAGAAAAAGTGTTGACGTATTATTTGAAGAAAATGTAATTTTACATAAATTCTCTTTATAAAGTTTGTTAATGTAAAGCGAAGTAAATGCAAAAATTAAATAAATATGATTGAAAATGCTAAAGCTGGATTACCGATATTTTTATAGAAGCGGGCGGCTTTGAAATTTCTTTTACGTTAACATTTTGCTTAGGTCTGATGAACGCTTAATTTGAAAGAAAGTTTAAACGTCTATTTGACGAAATTAATTTTTAATTTCTTTATAAAGTTTCGTTTATTAAACGTATAAAAAAGTTAAATAATTATCCTAAAAATTAAACTGAATTCGTATTTTTTACGCGTTTGAAATTTTTAGGTTACATCTGTTGTCTATTGAACCTGTTTGCAAAAGTATTAAACGTCTTTGACATAGAATATTGTTTTAGTTTATAAATGTTTCCTTTTTCTAATAACTTCGTATAAAATAGGTTGCTATTATCCTTAAAAAATTTTAAATTAAAATTTTTTATTTCTTTAATTTCATGTGTAGCATCTAGATTTCAGGACTGTGTGATAAAGTTTCACCAACAATTGTTGAATGGATCAATTCTTTATTAAAATTGCTGGCCAATTTTCTATGAATTCTTGGTAAAATAGGTTGTAATTCTCCTAAAATTTGTATTAAAAGTTCAACTTTTATTTCTTAATTCCATGTTTTTGAAGTTGATGTAGTAATTCACTTTTCAGATGCATCTGTGACAGATCCTAACGAAGTATTCCTTAGGAATTTGCTTGGAATTTATTGAAAATTTTCGATCATATGCATTTTGTCCATTCTGTTAGTTCATTGCAAACTAATCTATGAAAGGTTTTAAGTTATGTGTAAAGCTTATTTTCAGATGGCAATGCTGTGACAAAGACCTAAAAAGGTATTCAGGAGTGTTTGGTTTAAGGAAGCATTTATCGATCTATATCATTTTGTCATTTGCGTGATTGAAAATCTAAGAAAGGTACAGTTACTGTAAGTTTATTCAGGATTAGCTAAATAAAATTACTGAGTGTTTTCTAAGTTAATTTATGTTGTCGCAAAAAGTGAAAAGGCATACCTATTTTTATGTGCCTTTTGCAAAGCACTTACTGCTAGTTAGATTTTACTAACTGTTGTTGTCCATCTAAATGCAAAAGGCGTATACTTACTTTAATGTGCCTTTTGTCAAAGACGCACTGTATTTGAGATTTTGATACTTCCATTTTTTGCGTCAATAGCAATATAGAACTTACTTTCTCCTCTGAAATAGTTATCAATTGATTCATCTTTTTTGGTTAATCGAGAAGAATTTCTTTAACTTCGTGCTTTGGTTTCATTTCAATTACAAAAGCAGACAACATGTAAGCATGGCTATTTCTGCTGTGCGGCACAGTCTTTTTGAAAATTTCGTACCACAATATATAGGATTTGAAGCTACCGGTAGACAGGAATATATTAACAGACATGTAACAGGCTTCTCTAATCAACTTTACAACCCTAATCCAGAAATACCAAGAGCAATTGCCTACATAGATGGAACTTACAGCCCCTTTAAGAAGAGCAGTAACTTTAAGGTACTTCGCCAGTTCTACTACACGCACAAAGGCAAACATTTATTGAAGACCACTCTAATAGTTGCACCAAATGGTTATATTTTAGATATACAGGGACCATAGCCAGAACAACGATGCATTTTAAGTACAGAATTCGAACGAGATATAGATGGTTTAAGAGTTTGGTTTCAAAATGGTGACATATTTGTTGTCGATAGGGGCTATAGAGATGTTATTCCTTTGTTAAATGAACTAGGCATAGACCACAGAATGACTCCTCTATTACCAAGGGGACAACAACAACTCACAACTGAAGAGGAAAATGATTCCCGCGTAGTTACAAAAACTAGATGAATAGTTGAGGCACGAAATGGTCATTTAAAATCGATATTTAAGTTTTTCTCTCAGACACTCTCATTTCACCATCCTACTAATTTTAAACACTTCTTAAATATTGCATGAGCAATCATAAACAACTATCTTAAGCTTATCAGTCTGCCTGATGCTAATGTTGCATTTGCAAATATTATGTTGCAAAGGTCACAACAAATTAATAATTTGCAAATTCGGATTGAACGGGAGAACTGGCAACGCAGGCATGCTGCATGGCTTGTTATCCGTATTGAACAACTTCCCAACTTTCCATGTCTTACTATAGAGTATTTAAGAAATCTAACAATTGGCACATATCAGATAAATCTGACTTCTTCATATATTCAAGATATGGTGCAGAGACAAGGAGAACGCAACGAATTTCAACTAATATATTAGTTGAATTCATTCGCGACATAGAAACGCAACTCGATACCAGTTATGGACAGCATTTAATGATCAAGATCACGTTTCTATTACAGGTTATTATTGCACCTGCCGTTCTAGTGCCAGAACATTGGGTTGCTGTGCTCATGTAGCCAGTTTCATTTGGTATATGGAATACTCAATGCATCAAGAACAAATTCGTTATCGATCCACTGCGTTACTAGAAATAGTCTTGGATGCGGGAAATCGGTAGATTATAATTTTCATTTCTAAAACGAGCAGTTAATTTTTTCCAACGCTTATCTAAAGTTATGCAAATAAATGTTGTTAGGTGTGTAGTTTTAAGTGGAAAGGCATAAATATTGTAACACCCTTTTCTTGAAGTACATGTAAAAACGATTATCAAGGTCAGGTTATTTTATGTTTGGTAGATTTTATGAATAACATTGATTTTGGTTAGTTTATTCACAGTTTCCTCAAAAATATGATAGAAACTGTTTGTCCCCATACAAGGTATGAAATTGCCCTCTTGCGGCAGGTTTGATAAATAAAATGTGTGTTTACTGAATTACCTTCTCTTGAACAGCACAATAGCACTGCCTTTTGAGTAGTATACTTAGCTCTAAAGTCATATAATACATCGCTAAGACACCAGGGCTGTGCTCCGCAGAATGAACACCCGGTATAACATTTTCGACTTGAAACTGTAGCAGGAATTCCTTGACTTGCTTTTAAGAATAACATATTGAAAATTAAGCGAAATTCAGCCGTTAGTTTTTTCAATGTAAATAATTGATCGAATTAAATATTTACGATTTTCTCTAAAATTGCAATTCTCTACCGCCACTATTTTATCTAAGACCCTGTTGAAACTTTTGTATCATATTTCAAGAAAACACCCTAAGACCTGAAGCCCAAAGTAAAAACTTTTAAGTTATATGTACAAATAAAGGAAATATAAACAATACACCGTGTCCAAGATAAGGATGCTCACTATAGGGATCTCGGAAACGGTAAGAGATGGAAGGTCGGTTAAATGGAACAAAAGTTACGCATTTGAGAGGGTGTGTTTACGGTCTTTGTAGAACTCGAATATCTCTTTTAATTTTTGAGATATTTGAAAAAAAATGAATTTTCTGATTTTCGTTTTTACTTTTCTCTGACATTTGAAGAGCTATCAAGAATAGAAGAGCATATTTTCATTGCCACTTTTCTAGCTCTACTTAATGCTGTTATTCAATTTTTGATACGTTTCGTTTGTTAGCAACCATCATCAACTTTATTTTTTTAAATACAAGAAAAAATTATGTTTGCCATGTTTAAATTCTCGCCTTGATTCTGAATTCAACGATACATCACACTTAATATTTTTGGTACGTTTCGGATGAGAAAATTCATATTCTGTGTAAAACATCGAAAACGTACAGTTAAAACTAATACTAGAAACATTAGAAAACTGTAAAATTATTATAAAATAATGTTTTCTCATTTTCTAATGCCTGTTGCGAATAAAATAATTCACAAGTATGTATTTAGTGAAAATACTATTAATTAAACAGTTAAAATACATCTTCCGTCGTACTTGATGCATTTGATAAAAATAAGCTGGCTTTGCATTTTGTTTACCTACCTGTTATAATTGATTGTTGTCCGTATTACGTTTGTTTGGTGGTATTTGAGTTAATTACATTTTGTGTTTACCTACTAACAATATGGTAGGAGTACATTTTTCAAATAATGAAAAATTCGATATACTGACGTGTTACATTTTGTGTCAACGTAATTATTCTGAAGCCGAAATAATGTATTTAAACAAATATCCAGAAAGGCGCCAACCTCACAAAAGAACTTTTCGCACATTAGCAGTTAATCTAAAAGAATATGGTGCGTTCAAAAAACCTGTAAAATCTCGCAAAAAACTTTGCAATGAAGAAAAGCCAATACTGTTTTATTAGGTGTAACGGAAAATCCAGAGGTTTCTACTAGGAAAATTGAAGAGGCAACTGGCATAGCCCATTCCACAGCTGATTATGTTCTAAAGAAAGACGTAGAATATTTTGCGGATGGTATACACGTCAATCTCAAGACAATGAATATTTTCCCAATAAAATAATATGGTCCGATGAAAGTATGGTTAATAATAATGGAATTTTTAATTGTAGAAATGCTCATTATTGGGCAAGAGTAAATCCACGTCTGTGCAAAACGGCCAAACACCAACTAAGTTTCGGATTTAATATGTGGGCTGATATATTCGGTAATCGAATTACAGGTCCTTTCATTTACCACGAGTCCTTAAATTCCGAACGTTACCAAATTTTACTCCAAAATGAATTAGAGATAGCTTTGAATGATTTTCCTTTCCAAGAAGTTGAAGGTTGTTGGTTTATGGAGGACGGTGCACCAGCACATAATTCCAGAGTTGTCAGAGAATACCTGTCAGTTAGATTTCCAGAAAGATGTATTGGCACTCATGCAAATATACTGTGGCCAGCCCGTTCTCCAAATATAACACCTTTGGATTTTTTTCTTTGGGGATACATTAAAAATTACATTTATGGAAACGATATTGAAAACGAAGAAATTTTACAAAGATTAGTTCTCGAAGCGTTTGCTAGTGTTATTCCTCAAATGCTGAAGAATGTTTTAGATGCTACAGTTAGAAGATGCTATTGATGTTTAGAGAATAACGGGAATCTTTGCAACATCTTTTGTGAGTTTATTAACCTTTAAAATAAATTTGTTTTTTATTCTATCATTTAAAATTACAAAACATAATTTTATAATAATTTTAGGGTTTTCTAATCTTTTAACTGTACGTTTTCGATGTTTTACATTGAATATGAATTTTATCATCCGAAACGTATCAAAAATATAATGTGTAATATATAGTTGAATTCAGAACCAAGTAGAGAATTTAAATATGGAAAAAATAATTTTTTCGTGTATTTCAAAAAATTAAGTTGACGATGGTTGCTAACAAACTAAACGTTGTATGAAAAATTGAATAACAGCATTAAGTAGAGATAGAAATGTGGAAATAAAAATGTGCTCTTCTTTTCTTGATAGCTCTTCAAATAAGGTCAGAAAAAAATAAAAACGAAAATCAGAAAATTCAATTTTTTCCAAATATCTCAAAAACTAAAAGAGATATTCGAGTTCTACAGAGACCATAAATACATCCTCTCAAATGCGTAACTTTTATTCTATTTAACTGACCTTCCATCTCTTACCGTTTCCGAGATCCCCATAGTGGGCATCCTTACCTTGGACACGGTGTATGTTAAAAAATATACATGAATCAAAATTCCGAAAAGCGACAGTTTTGACGTATGATGATTCATTCATTGTGCCCATGGGAACTTTTAATCAGGACATCGAGAACTGCATCATATCAAAATTTCTTTTAGAGTACACTGAATTGTGTTCGGTATCGTAGAATGGCTTTTTGCGTAGCAGATTGCAGAATGGTAATAAACTTTGTAAAAAAATTATTTTATTATATTTAATTCTGTTTAAAATTGCCCTGAATCTACTGTTGTTAAAGTAATAAGAAGTTATACATACATAAAGACAAAATTTACATCGATTGGGGCTGGTACGCGATAGCGCAGCTGGTTAGAGCGCTACTCTAGCAAAGTAGATATCGTAGGTCTAAATCTTACTCGAATTAAACTTTCTATTTATGTATTTAATAAAATAAGTAATAATTTAATAAGAAATTCATTTAATAAGTAATTTTAAGTCTTCGAAAGCTATAATTAGGAATTAAGATGTAACTAGGAACTATAACACATTTACTTTGTAAATATTTGTCAGTCTATCATTATAAGCTTACAAAATAAGTCACCTAATTAAATTATTCTAGGAAAAGGTTTCTAAAACAATTGAGTATATCCACACAAAATTCTTTATTCCACCTTCCCCAAGTAATTGCAAATTCTTTACGTTTGTGTATTATGTAGAAATTCCGTGGTATCCATATTATGAAGGTAACAAACTAAAAAGAATAGCAACTTCCTCACATTTACAAATTTATTAGTTTATATTTCACTCACGCGTCCCGAAATAGCAAAAGCACAAATACAGGAATCATCTAAATCTACATATAATTTTCGCAATTTTCATATAGAGAACATCACTCCAAAATGTATTTACCATTTGAATAAGCGGAAATGCTTTTTTGATGTTGCAGTCTGATAGATGGAAACGAGGTTAAAAATATTCAAAATGTTTAACATTAAACAAGATTTAATTTTTGCATTTAGCCGAGCATTTTGCATATGATGCTGGAGTAATTACCAATGAAAACCAAAATAACAAAATATTTGTTAATTAAATTACTACATACAACGACCTCAAGAATTTTTGTTTAGTTCAAATATTATTAATTTAAATATACAAAGATACAATCTCCAAATTATAATTAACACATGTTACAAAATTAACATTGTTAGATACGAATATAATAGATTTCATGTTTGTTCCGCCGTAACAAATGTATTTCTAAATATGTTGCTTTATAGTTGTTTAATATTTCAACTTCTGAAATTAATTGTATTCTATTGTTAAAAGATTTGCATTTACTTAAGCTTCCTGGAGCTGCATCTTACACGCTAAAAATAAATTTATTTGTTTAAATGGACAAGACAGGTTAACTAACTTCTTACCATTGCAGTCATTACACACAAACAATATAAATTCTATTGTGTAGGAAATTCATGTATGCACGATGATATCTTTGCTATTCCTGAACCATTAAATAAGGTTAACTCCACCAAAGCAACTATACATCTCTTAATAGTACGAGGGTGGTTTGACGGAAGAGTGACTTTTCAATAAAAAAACTTGATTTAAGGCAAAAATATATTTTGTTTTTATACATAATTTCCTTTTAATTCTATACACTTATTTCAACGGCTTTACAACTTTTTTAAACCTACAGAAAAATAATTTTAAGGCAACTCTGCAAGATATGCATCCATTGCTTCCATTAATTCTTCATTTGTATGAAATCTCTGTCCTCCGAGCCACTTCTTCAAGTTTGGGAACAAGAAGAAATCACTTGGAGTCAGATCTGGCAAGTATGGAGGATGAGGCAGCAATTCATAACCAAATTCAATTAATTTATTGGATGCAATAACGGACGAATGAGAGGGCGCATTATCATGATGGAAAAGAACCTTCTTTTTGTTTAAATCTTGTCGTTTCTTTCTTATTTCCGCACCAAAGCGTCTTAATAAGTTGGAATAACACTCGCCAGTTATAGTTCTACCCTTCTGCATGTAATCAATAAGGATTACCCCTTGAGAGTCCCAAAAGACAGTGGCCATAACTTTGTTGGCAGAAAAAACGGTTTTTGCCTTTTTAGGGACACGTTCATCCGCAGAAGTTCATTGTTTGGACTGCAATGTCGTCTCAGGTGTGTAACGGGGAATCCACGGTAATGTATCGACGAAAGAATTCGCTTGGATTATGCTTCAACTTAACCAAACAGTCACTTAAAATCGAAACACGTGTATACATTTGTGCTTCTGTTAACAAAAGCGGCACCCATCTTGCACTTAACTTTTTCATATCTAAATATTGATGCAAGATATTATGCACTCGTTCCGTTGAAACTCACTTTATCGATTGTTTCTTGAGAGGTAACCGTATTCGACGGTCCTGGTCCGTGCCCATATGGCCACTTTTAAAAGCAGCAAACCACTTGCAAAGCATTCCTTGGGACGTTTTATTAAAACATGAAATTCCTTTTTATCCATTTTTAATTAAATACAAAACGTGTCTTGTTTGATTGACTCTCTGATTTTCACGAAATTTGACAGCGGGCTTCTAAAAGATGACTGAAGTATGCAACATAATATCGTCACGTTAGGGTTGCCAACTTTTGAAAAGTCACACTTCCGTCAAACCAGCCTCGTATATAACATTTATTTATCAGTTGAGTTGATCGGCTTATTTCCACAGTTCTTGCTTTTATAGCGTGATGATTCGAAAGCGGACTTTGCTTACGTCATCAGGTTTATACCTGAGAACTTCTTTCACACTTGAATCGAATTCATTCGTTATGACTCCTCTCAGAGTAATCCTACATATACCGACTCTCATAAAAATTGCAACACCTAGAATTTATTGAACGATTTTATTGAAATATTTGTCAACGATGTCTTTCATTAAAACAAACAAAAGATTAAAATTTGGAAACAAAAGAACAAAAATTAAACGTTTTTTTTTCAATAATTAGTTGCTCCGCCACGATTTGTAGTGCACTCATTTATACGGCGTGGCATGCTATCAATGAAGTGATCTATAGCTGCCTGTGGTATATCAACCCAAGCTTCTTAAATCCATAGCCGGAGATCATGTAAGTTATCTGGAGGGTGTGGTAAATTACCCAGTCGCCTACCGACCTCATCCCATACAT
Source organism: Vesta saturnalis (assembly GCA_036346205.1). Lineage (NCBI taxonomy): Eukaryota > Metazoa > Arthropoda > Insecta > Coleoptera > Lampyridae > Vesta > Vesta saturnalis. Next base: position 1,688,183 of record JARFJB010002353.1, on the reverse strand, counting down.
GTTCAATGGGCGACAAATCAGGCGACCGAGCAGGCCATGGACCATTATCCTGTTGAAATATGGAATTTTCCAGCCCCTGAAGATATGGAAGCGCAACGGGTTGTAGCACATTGGCAATATAACCAGCCGCGTTTAAGTTGCCATCAGTGAAGACCAAGGGTGATCTGCTACCGTAACATATTGCACCCCATATCATCACTCCTTGTGTGAGGGCTGTGTTGCGTTCCACAAAAAATGTTGGATTATTACGTTCGCCACGCATCAATCTGCCATCCTACAACCATCGTGAACCCACAAGAAAAATCGGGATTCGTCAATAAACACAATTCGATGCCATTCTTGCACCCAATTAGCTCTTTCGTTGCTCCATCCTAGCCTACGTAAACGGTGAAGTGGTGTAAGAGGAAGGTATAAAAATGAACGATATGAACGCAGCCCATAAGACCTTGTCCGGCGATAAACAGATGACATTGACATTCTGGGTCCCACACCTCTCATCCAATCATTTGAATTCAATCGAGTTCTTTAAAATCTGTCTCTTGTGGCCAAAAGTCTTAACCTACGTTCTTCGCGATCTGTAGCCCTGCGGGGACGTCCAGATCCAGGGCGACGTTGTTGCACCCCTTCCTCGAACCATTTGGACCAACATCTCAATACCGTTGTAATATTTCAGTTTACACGACGAGCAATTTCTCTTAGTGAAAGTCCGGCCTCTCTCATGCCAATAATACGGCCACGTTCAAAATCAGTCAATTGGGAAAAATGTTGATAGGTACATATATATATATGCTTTCTCAGTGGCCCAGCGGTAAAGGTGTCATGCTTGTAAGTGAGAGATACCAAAGTTCGAATCTGGGAGTTGTCAAGTGCTAGAGAAAGAATTATAATATATGAATTCGACTCAAGTGCGAAAACACTTCTTGTCAAGACTAACCATGATGACGGAAGCAGAGTAAGCTTCCTAAACGTCGTCCTATAAAAGAAAAAACCGCGAAAATAGGCCGACCAACTCAACTAATGAAACCACAATTACAGATACAGAATTAGTAACTCGGTACGGTTCTGAAGTCTGATAACTTTTCAGAAAGCTTGAAACATACATACACAAGCCCGCACTAAAGGATAACCACCTAACCTTCCTTTTTAAAGCCTCATAAAAATACCGATATGACATAACCAAAAAATAGCACAAATCACAAAGAGAGCTAGTGAAGCCTTAGTTCAAGAACAAATCAAACATCATAGCTTCAGAGAATACCAGCTAGAACACGAATCCAATGAGATCAGAGAGACTATTCGAAATCGAGTGAACGAACAAGACTATGATATGACAAATGAGGGAAAGAAAGAACCAACCAATATTAATCACAAAAACACTGTCATAATCTATAAACGACAGTTGAACGAGAACGAAATTGGGGTTCTGTACAAAGGCTTGAACCATGCGATAACACCGAGGTATATTCCGAAAGTAGATTTAATAACCGAAGTTGAACAAGCAGCTATGCAATTAGATCCTGAAGAAGCTGAAGAATACAGAAGTAAAGTTGGATCTGTATTAGATTCATCTAGGCGGACCAAACCCAACCTCTCTCACCTAAAAGGTAAAGCGGTCGTTTCCCTAAAGAATAACACAGCGATCAAAATTCTCCCGGCAGATAAACGAAACGCAACCAGACGCTGGAAAAACACAAAGGGGAGTTCTCCGATTAACACTACAGCAAACCTCCGCATCTTTACAGCCTACTAGAGATCCATAAGGAAGGAATTCCTCTGAGACCAAATGTGAGATCGAGACAATCATCTTGTCACCCATCAGCACACTATTTGTAAGGCACCCTTATCGGGAAAAACCGAACCTATGGTCAATAATACGTAGCACTTCGTGGAAACAATCAGAAAATTTCAACCAAACCAGGAAGAAATACGGGTAAGCTTCGACATCGTGTCCACAGATAAGACACTATCTTAAGGGACAGACTGGAAAACACGAAACGTTAGACGGACGCACGTAACCCTCGCTAAACACAATATGTATTAGAACTAGATATAAAAGACAAATTTTACCAGCAAAAGTTTGAGTTGGCAATGGGTTCCCTACTATCACCTATAGAGATCATCATATATATGGAAGACTTTGAAGACCAATCAATATCCGAATTCACGGAAAAACCTCCAGAGTCGTGACTCGCTGTATGCGCGCGCATTTTCGTATCCTCTATGGACTGGACTGCCAAAAAGCCCCTTAATACTTCCAAAAGGGGCCTAATTACGGGGTAAGTACCTTAAATACAGCATCAAAGGGTTGAAAATGCTATCAAGAGGTTGAAAATGACACCGGAAAAGACGCCGACAAAAAGTTGGTGGGGCCATATATTGAAAGTGGGCGTGGCCTATGACGTCATACGATTAGACTCAAGTGCATCCCTTCTACTGCATGTACTATCTAAGTAGTAGCTAGAGAAAGTAACTCTTTGGGAGCGTGGCCAGAGTATTTATTATTGGCACTAGACTGGTATAAATGGTATAAAATAGTAAGCGCCACGATATTTCTAGAACAAAATTGTTCAAAAGGAATTAAAAGAGAGAGAGCAGAAAAAGAAAATTTTAGTTAGCACATATAAAGACACAGACAAACCAAGGCAAGAAGCTAAGTATCCCCGAAAACTAATATATATATATATATATATATATATATATATATATATATATATATATACATATATATATATATATATATATATATATATATATATATATATATATATATGGAATTAGATTCCATTCGATAGAAACCCTTGTCTAGAGAACCACAGGTCATGGGTTCTAATTTCTTTCGAGGAAGTCTTTTATGTTAACTAAAAGTTTCAAATAATTGAATTATTTAACTGAAACGCACCAACCAGGCTTGAATGGACCCAGCCTCCTCGAAACGTGTTATATATGAAAGAATGACTTTCGTAAACAAAATATTTAATGCAAACGGATGGTGAAATGAACCATTGGCGCAATAGAAGCAAAAGGGTTTGAATTATAAAATTCATATCGTTATTATAATCTGTTGAAAAGTACGGCTTGGGCTAAGTCTGTCGTATCACTTTGCTCTTCTTCTGCTTCGAGCCCCAACAATCAGGACATGAAATCGGACACACCTCCTTTGATTTCTGAACCTCTGAACGATAG
>JARFJB010002353.1:1590000-1680000 GCA_036346205.1 Vesta saturnalis | reverse complement strand
ATTGTTATTACTAAATGCAAATATTACATGAAAGTTCTCAACGCGCAAATTTTGTAACTATTCAGGTGTATGCTATGGTACATGGGCATAGATGCCATAGAGCTATTGTATCCACGATCCATGACAATTCAGTAGAATTAATTCTGTATAATAAATAGTAAAGAAGATCTCTCCTTTAAATAACCCAAAAGCGAAAAATGTTCATTAGATACACCTAACACTAAATTGTAGATAAATAATAAGAGTTAGTAATAATTCAGTTACAATTGATGCTTTCCAGCTACCCATTTAATTATTTATCATGCGAATTAATTTATACAATACTCTTTGTTGATACATAATGAATAACTTAACTTTTTTAACATTCATGTGAATAAATTTATTCCTTTGTATGTTGCTATTGCTAGATCAGATAGCTGATAAAGCGTTCTGCTTCTTATCTTTTGAAATGCAAAAATTGAGGTTATGGTTAAATATGTATTACAATTTCCTTAACTTTATTGATATAGATTTCCATTCACCCAAATACTAAAAAATTGGAATGCGTAACTTGATTTAAGAACGAAAGTGAGAATTTTATATAAATTAAGCAGTATTGTTTCTAACAATCATTTAATACATGACAAGTACTCGAAAATGTTGTTTGTAAGTACTTTAATCATATACCATTACAGTCTAGTAACGATTTTCAATTGCAGAAGTTTGTTTTGATCAGCTGCGTTGTTGTAGTATGCTATGCTGAATATGGAGGTTCGTCATACTCGTCGTTAACGTCTGGCCATGGGGCAGGAGCTCATTACATACAATCTGCACCAATTTTATCACATGGACATGACGAACATGGTATTGATTATTATGTAAGTATTAAACTACATTGGTTGAAAGAGGAATATAGGTTTCATTTTAGGCCCACCCCAAATACGAATTCAAATACGGTGTAGCTGATGGGCACACTGGAGACCACAAATCCCAACATGAAGTACGAGATGGAGATGCAGTTCATGGAGAATACTCCTTACATGAAGCCGATGGTACTATTCGTACTGTTAAATATACAGCTGATCACAAAAATGGATTTAATGCACAAGTTATCCGATCTGGACATGCTGCTCATCCACAAATATACTCATCTCATGGACATTACTAGGAGTCTATTAGGATAATTATCCCTTATATAATCGCTTAGACAATTATTGCTTCATTATATTGATAATAAATTGTTTTGAATTACTAATCGATAATTATTTATGTTGTGAGCATCTCTGTACCTTACTTACATATTTCATATTGTGTTGCGAGATCGTCTCCAAATATTATGAAACTTATACATTTTTATTGTTTCAGGTAAGTTCTTTGAACGGATGTTCTACTATCATTGCAATGAGTGAGTATTTTCAAATCATATTTTTTGAGTAGTACTAAAATCGACTAATGATACCATACTATAACCTTGGGACCATCTTTAACACAAAAAAAACATAAAAAAGTGTCATGCATAAATTCACTCTGGTGATTTCTCTCGTAAGTACAGTCTTTGTGTTTATTTCAATAAACCGTCCATATGTATGAGTCTGGTAGTTTGTTGTTTATCTCGCAAGGTGTGTGGTTAGGTATATATTATGTTTAGAGCTAAATTTAGTCTGAACAGGTAATTTGAATAAAAAAAGTAGATGATTATGGAACGCTTTGTTTCCTATAGTTTTCAAAAATGAGCTACCCATTTTTTATGAAGAGGCATTGTTCAGCATAAACAATACTTGCTTAGGAATTTAGAGACATCCAAAGTATTGAGACATAATTATATGTGTTCATCATTCAATAATAAATTAATAATTGTTACGTCTATACGAGTGGGATAGCCATTATCAAAGAATAATACCGACAAACAGTTTTACTTGAATTAATAGACAAATCGGATTACTTACGTCACAGTTCTGAAGTTTTAAACAAATTAAAATGAATTGTTAAAATGAAACGAGTTCTGGAGTTTAAAAATCTACTTGTCAGACCTGTAAAGGGGTGTACGTAGGGATGACCAACTCTAGCGTCGGAATTAGGGCTAATGAACATTTTATAGAAATACAAAATAAACAAACTGACAATGTAAAGTCAAAATTTGCTGACCACATTCTTAACAGTGGACATGATTTTATTATAGACGACGACGTAGACATTTTACACAAAAACAATAATTATAATAATTTAATGAATTATGAACTACTGGAAATCCACAGATGCTGGAATAAACTAGAAGTTGATTATTTAAATGAATTCATTATCCTCGTCCCGTATCTAAGATGTTAGACAAACATTTTTCCAATTATTAATGCTTCATCCAAAATAATATATGAGTATGGATGCTTCAATTGATTATTCGCTAATCAGTTTCTCGCTTTTCGATTATTGAACCAACAGGATTCACAAACCGCCCGAAAAAAGAAATGCCTTAAGTTTAGAATTCATGCTTCTTTAAAAAATAATTGATTCAATGTAATCGTAAATAATATTAATGTTTAAGATGAACACATAGTTAATGTCTAAGATGGTTTCGTAGAGTATGTGAAACTGTGAGTTAATGATTGAAGGAAATTCAACCTAAATATTAAATATACCTACAAAGGGCGTTCAGGTATATAAAAGTGAATACTAGAGTTTAAAATTAAGTAGACGATGTTCTCGGTCTCTACGAATAATTAAAGTTCTTAACAACCTGCCTAAGACTTTTTGCCGAAAAATTAGGTTTCAGTGGCAACAGTGATCTTAATTGTCAGATTTTGAGCTTTGTTTTTTGCGTCTTACAACGGACTCCGCCCATTTTCTGTGAGTTCAGCCGGCGACCCATTTATTTTATACGTATATGCTACGCCTAGTCAGGAATGATCGTGAAAAAGCAATATTGCCGAAATGCATTCACATTCTTCTACCAAAAGAACTACGTCAGAAAATTCCATAACGTAAACCATTACGTCACTAGATATTAATAACTACCAAAACATTCCAGTAGTTCATATGTGAATTTACAATACAACTTTAATGGGTTGAGAAAAATTACTCAAAGTAAACTACGGTAACATTTAAAGAATAAACTTAAATTACACACTAATTCCCGGACGAATCGGGGAAATAAAGAAAACCACAAGTACTCAAATAGAGTTAGCCCTACTATTGTATTAGCATTTCGGTTTCAATTATGGTCATTATAACCCGGAAGCCTACAGTTGCCGTTTTATTGTAGCTACATTGATATAACGGTAAATAACAATAATAAATAAGATGTAATATTTATTATTTATTACATTTCATTCCGTTATTTTATTTTTATTACATATTATTATAAATGCTATGTAAAGAACATCTGAAAAACGTAGTATACGTTCATTTGTTACGGTCTTGACAGAAGTAATCTACATAAGCTTTACATAGGTATTTCGAGCAATTACAACATACCATATTAGTTTTATTATCATTTGAATAGGGACTAAAATTACATCTTTTCCGCTTGGTTGTGGTTGATTGTTCCCTTACTTCGGCATTACTGGTTGTAGAACGTGACTTTATAATCATTTCAGCTGCAGGGATACTTCGAGGAGGACGTTTTTTTTTTCTTGCAATAATGGAGTCATCAAGGAATTACCCAATTCTTCAAGAAATAGTCGCCGTTTTGTAAGTTTTCCAGCATTCCAGGTTGGAGTTACTTCGCGCCACATAACATAAGCGTTGTAAGCTGATACGTCTATGATATTGTAAAAGATAGTCATTGGCCATATTTTAGTTTGCCGTATTTATGTGTATGTTATTATTAACTTGTCTACAGCACCTTTAGTTTGTTGTAATCTAAAATCATAAATGGCTGTTTATGATCCACGTTACACACTCCGTTATCATGGTGCATGGTGCTCAAGAGCGTAACATTTTTATTGACTTATTGTCCTTACAGAGAGTTGCGTGCGTTCGTCTAACATTTCGTCCTTTTCCAGTCTGTCCTTTATGATAGATAATGCCTTATCGGTGAACACCCTTGTAAATGTCGAAGTTTACCATTATTTATTCGTCGTTGCGTAGAAAGCTGCTTATGGTTCCCACCAAGTACTGAGTATTCTTGACCATAGATTCTGATTTTTCTGATAAGAGAGTGATGATGCATATAGTGTGTGGATGACAAGGGAATATCTCGCGCTCACAATTAGTCCCTGAGCGTGGGTGTAAGTTTAGTTCTTTGGTAATCGAAGAATTGCTCCTTACGTTTTACAAACGTTTATTCGCTCTGTCAATTAGTCGTTAGATATTTCTGGTATGTCTCCATATATATATATATATATATATATATATATATATATATATATATATATATATATATATATATATATATATATAGATATATCCATTACCGATTCAACTGCTATGGCATAGATCAAGATTTTTTCCAAGGCCTTGCCATCGTCTGTTAGACGATCAAACCGTGTTAAAATTGTGTAACGCTTATACAAGTAAACAGGATGCCGACTAACTTCGATAGAGATAAGCGGGTTTAAAATAAGATGTAAGATTGCTGACATTTGCGTTCAAACACCTTACACTTACCCCAAAACGGAGCTCTTAGGGATAAATGTTCTGTACACGATTTAAACTTATCGAGAAAATTCTAAGCTAAATTTGTAAATGGCAATGTATTTTATTACTAAACTGTATAAACCTCATACAATATAAGTTGCATGTAATCGATTGCTTTAAGTACTTTTTGAAAACAAAATTTCAAAATATTATCCATCCTAATTGAACTATTTGTTTCATTTTTGAACTGATTTGCAAAAGTATATTTTTGAATGGAGTATAATTAAAACTGTTTCCTACCTTAATATGAAGTACGCGTAGCGGTCTGTGCGTAGTTTTGAAATCATGTTGAATTAAATACTATTTGAAATTGTATGATTAATATATTAAACGTCTTCAGATACGATTAATCTTGGTTCTCTAGTCGAAACCTTTGTTTGTATATAAGTTAATGGATAGTTACCAATAACGTGATAAACTAACAGTTAGCAATATGTGTACTGTATATTCAATTCAATCAATTAAATAATAGGAATTAAACTTTGTACTTAGCTTGTCTAAAATAAATCTTATTTCAAGGCAAGGTTCATGAATATAGCCCAAAGTAACAAAAGGTTTGTTATACTGGACGTTTGTGATCCTTTGTGTAGCATTTCATATAAAAAAATACCAAAAAATCTAATAATCAATTATCGGTTTGTAACACTTGAACTAGTTTCTCGCTTTTATTAAACCTCAAAATAAAATTTTTGGGGAAGTTAATTACATTAAAACAAGGTTTTAATGTTAATATAAATGTGCATTCTCTTCTGCAATGAAGCATCATAAAAACAACAATAAAATTATTTTCCTTAATAGATCTTAAGCACATTTATGTGTTAACCTGCTAATACCAAAAAGGTAGTGATTAGAATTGGTTGTATTTACTGCGTAATTAAAATTGTTGTACTGTTAATGGTCTCTTCTTACAAAAATCAATCTTTCACTGCACAACATACAAAATTAATCTTACGTGTAAGTTTCCTAATGCTTTTAAACGTGATTGAACTACCTTAATTAATCCTATTAGTCCCCACTCACACCTACTGACAAACCTCTTAAACGTCAATCACCAGGTCTTCCTACCGTAGGCGCTAAGTTACATGTTCCACGACCATTTACGTCCTCTAACGCTTGAACTAATTAGGCAATTTTTGCTGAATGCCTTTTTCTTGTGCTTGCGACCAACTTCATACTTTAACTCACCTTGTGACTAAATTCTTAGTTGTCGATTAACCACATTTGTTTTGTGCCACCAACAAACGTGTACTTAGATCAGCATTTATACTATATAATACAAGTTGAATTTTAATTTACTGTGTATAATACCTCAATTATCGAAAATTGGTCACATTAAAGATTTCTTTTGCTATTGCGTGAATTTTTTTATACAATATTCTTTTAGCTCAACTATTTATTTCAAATCAGTTTCCAACCTAGTACAAAACTTTACTTGTTAACGTATTTAATCTTCCATCCCAAAAATGGGTTATGACAGTAACCAACAATGTTTTACCTGCACTACAAAGTTTTGCAACGTAAATTGGTACAAATTGAATTTGAATTTTTTTCGAAACTACACGCAGCCTCTTTAACTGGAGGTTGGCTGACAATTCCCAAAATGCCGAGGTTCATCGTGATAAGGTCACTAAATATTATCCCAGCTAAATCAAAATTAACCACTCTTAAGCGGTTTAAATGTTACGTGACTTTAACGAGCAGTAAATCTAAAAAAGTCCCAACCGATATATCAAGCTTTTATGACGGTCTCGCGTATTCACGAATTCCTTTTCTGCAAAATTCAGTAAGTTTCTATTCTATTTGCCTTTAAATAATACGTTTTCCATTTGTCCTTTGAAAAACGCTTCGCTAGGTCTCTCTTGGGTTTCAGATCGGTATGTATTACGTTGTTGTCACGCCTTTCGCAAAGGGAGGTGCTAACCTCTTCATAGACCTTTTAAGCTGCCTGAGTAGTTCTTTGACTTCGAGGACATACCAAGTTCCTAAATATGTATTATAAATGTTTTGTAACTTTACTCTCATATTACTTAAGGCAACCGGACAATTTCCACGGTGTTTACTATAACTGTAGATGAACATAATTATTATTTTGTAATTTCAACTATTATGCAATAAAATCAATTTATTTACAAGAAGAAAGGTTTAATAGAGAAGTATGTAAAAAAGACACATTTGACGCTGTTTTGGTCGTGCCAGAGTTTATAAAGAAATATTTGAGGAATAGCAATGCTTAGTTTTATGTAATGTTTTCTGTATTTCGCGTCAAATTTCTCTTTTAACCATTATATGGTTTGTATTGTTTTCTTTTTTGGCGTATAAGTGCCGTATTAACAATACTGATGTGTTTATTATAAGGCTTGCATTAGAAGTTACCTTAAATGTGTTACGTCCCTCAGCGGGCAGAGGTAACCTTGTAAGGAACGCCGGAGCTCTGCCAAAAATGGAGGTACTGGATGTGTGGGCGCGAAGAGCAATAAAGACCTGAGAGAGAAATAATAGGTATAGATTACTTAGGTAGAAAAAGGCGCCACCAGTTTTTATATAGGTTTTCCCCTAAAACTCGAAGCAGGGCGAGAAATTATGGAAGGAGATATCACTAGTTGAGCTAAAATAAGAGCATGCTTAAATTATATTAAGATTACCTAGGAGCATAACGAGAAAATCCTATCTAGAGGGGATTGGGAAGAAGTCAAACGCTGTGTACTCCTTTGAAATCGTAATTTATTTAAAAAACAAACAGAAAGTAATATTACGTCTCGAACTCCCGTGTGGGACAGTAAATACCCAATAATTTTCCAAAACAAAAGAAATTATAGTTACAATTAGGAATTCTATTTCATTTCATTTAAGCTAATTCCCCAACTATATAAAACAATTTCAAACGTTAATATACAGTAGCGTAACTTTTACAAAGGAGTTGAGAATAAGCAGTTTTTACAAACAAAATTATTTTGAACAAAGTCACTGGAACATTATGAATTCAGCGAGTTGAAACTGGGTAGTATTTTGCAGTAACTAAAGCGAAACACCTTCACTACTGTAAGGCCTCTTTTATGCAGTGTTTATGTAAGCACTAAAATTGCAAAAAAATTCAAATAAAAGTCTCTAGATAAAGCGCTGCAAGTTTCCCCATGTTCGAGAATATGAAGTAAAGTTATTTACGTAAGCATATTGAAGCTATTTGTCTACAGCGGTGTGGTTTCATTCGTATAACTTAACTTATAGGTAATATGTACATAAATAATTACTATTAAAGTTAAACCCTCAATTATAACGGTCAATAACAAAGCAATTACAAACTAACACGAAGAATCCCCAGCACATTTAATCTATTCGATACCAAAGTATTCCTAAGCAATAAATAATTTTACACAGCAGCCCCAAAAGCAACCAACAAATAGCATGTATAGGTAAGTTTGATATAATAGTCAAAATTAGTTTATAGCATCAAATCACTAGTTAGAAAAGTTCACTTATATGTAAGTCTTATATAATAGCAGAATTTAGTTTGTAGATAACCAAAGTAGTTCGTGAATACTGGTCAAATACAGTTGAGGTGCGTTGGACATTGTTAGGGTATAATTCAAAAATAGCGCAACCATCTGTGGGTGAATAGACCACAACAGATGTTGCGAACTTAGGGATCATTCATATACACTCGGTTCGCTCATTCAACACTCGGTTTGCTCATTTACATAATCTGTATGCAGTACAAATCTCCACTTGTCGTACCAAACGGGCGCAATCCACGTTTTTCTACACGGCTTCTAAACTCTGGAATGATCTCCCTAGTTCCTGCTTTCCTCTCACTTATGATATAAGAAAATTTAAGGTAGCTGTTGATAGGCATCTATTGGCAATTCATTATCCCTCTATCCATCCTCCTAAGTGTTCCTGAGTGCTTTAGCACGATAGGCCAAATTTAGCCTGTTCAGGCCCACAATCATAAAAAAAAAATTAGAATCAAAGTAAAGACTGACAGAAAACATCTTGTGTCCTAATTTACATTGGATAATCGATTAACCCCTCACCGTAAGCTTTCCAATTTCAATTGAGGTGGAAGTGAACCCCATATAAATAAAATACTGGTACTCACGATTACAAGTAGATAATATAACAGATTACTATTGATTCGCAACCCATGAGGGTATTCCAATATGTAAACACTGCGTAAAGTCCTTAACGCATATTATTCCGAAATCTTCCTGGTGGTTATAACCAGTGTTCGACAATCAATTTACAATTACAGGTTACCAATTGGCTCTTATCTTGAACCAACATTTGCTCCTAAGAAATAAGTAAAATATGTAGAAATATGTGCGAAATATCAGAACTAAGTCTTTACCTCGATCAATCACATGTGTAGAAAATCCAGCTGGGCTGTAGAAAGCCCTTAAACCCAATTATTAAACAATGTAGGGGTCTTTATAAAAATGAGTGGAAGATGTAAAATTCACCGTTTTATAATTTAAAATTATAGAAATCTATCTTACACTTTATCACATGTCTCGAGGGGTCGATAAAATTCAAAAGCGGAAAAACAAAGAAATAACCGGAAAACGTTATCAGCTGTCAATATGTTCTTGAAGTTTTGCGCGGTTGCTAAGTCGTCCTTTAAGTTCCTTAAAGAGTTGCTTGCAATGTAACAATTGTTGAAGCTTAGGTCGAATGGAGTTACAATTAAAACAAATGAATGGAAGACGGAGTTTATTTTCGTATGTAAAGTAAATTCACAACTATCTCCACAAAGTAGAAAAGAAGATTAGAAGTTCAAAATTACTCGATTTAACATCGTGAGAAAATAAGATTGGCTACATCCGTTTTTGTATTACTACAAATAGCAGTAACTATAAGCACTATGTATATGACTAATTAAAAAGAAAGCTAAATTATTTAAATCATTTTGGAGCCGATTATCTTTAATAAACAAATATGTGTATTGTTAGATGATTTATGGAACAAAAAAAAATTAAGAAAGAAAAGCAAATGTAACATAAATTAATTTATTTACACTTTACATTAATTTCATACTATATACATGATTGTTATAATCAGACAATTAACTAATAGTGATGTCCATGGATTGCATGTGTTTGAGGATGTGCAGCATGACCAGATCGGATTACTTGGGCATTAAATCCATTTTTATGATCAGCTGTATATTTTACTGTGCGAATGGTACCATCAGCTTCATGTAATGAATACTCTCCATGAACTACATCTCCATCACGTACTTCATGTTGAGATTTGTGATCTCCGGTGTGACCATCAGCTACTCCGTAATTGAATTCGTATTTTGGATGTGCCTAAATTCAGAATTAAGTTTGCTGGTTCACGTTGATTGTTCACTTACGTAATAGTCGATAGCATGTTCGCCGTGTCCATGCCCATGTCCTCCGTAACCACCATCATGGCTAATGGCAGTTGATGCATAGGAAGAAGCTCCATGACCATAATGTTGGGCGTAGCACAAAGTAAGTGTGCAGCTGACTAAAACGAGTCTCTATAAAAAATTAATTAATTTAATCCAAATTAGTAAACCGGACTACTTACGAAGAACATTGTTATTTTCTGAAGTACCGACTTGGACTGATATCTTTAGAGAGTATAACGGAATATTTATAGTAAAAGTAAGACACTCACTTTCAATATTAAGGCTAGTTATGTATACTATCTTATACAATATGCACTTAACAGGAAATCTATATCGGCGAACTTGGCGTAGTAATAAATGTAAATTACAAACTGACCTTAGCCTCATTTCTTAAGTTACAATGACCTACGATTTTTTCTGCTTTATTACAAATTGTATATGTAATGTACAACCGCAAACAAAATTGTGCACCTGACTATGAGTACCTGAGGTAAAAATTTAGTGTCGTAACTGCTTATACGGAATTATTATTTCATTGTGTTAATAACCAAAAAGTACGCAGACAGAAAGTATGTATTTACGAGAATAGTTATAAAGAAATTTCAATTCTGTAATTACACTAATTTAAACATAAAAAATCGTGTAATTTATTCTTCTTGCAATACTAGCTACTATAACGTTACATGGAATCGAACGTTATACTGTATGCTCCAATAAGTTTATTGGAAATTTTAGAAATAGGTGTGAAACTAGTAGATTTAATGATTTATTTGTAAATTAAACAAATGTGAGAGTATTGTATAAACAATTAGAATATATCAAGTAGTTACACTTTTAGAATATTAAGTAATTCTTCTATTGTTATGAATTCGAAATGACCCATTGTAAATAATTTATTGTGGTAAATATGTTAGGTAATTATTCACAATACAATAATTAATTAAACGTTTCTTCTTACACATATAAGTTTTTATTACAAGGTTTTTTACTAATTTTAGTGCCTTTATATTACGTGACCTAATTTTTACGCAAATTTAGTTTTACTCTAATGCAAACTCATTTCTTTTGCGATTGAATAAAAGTGTGTTCCCACATTGGTTAAGTAACTTTGTATAATTTACATATTGTGCTTTTACTTTTCCTACGTTTTAAAACATTCGTAATTGACTGATATTCTTGCACATTTAGTGTTTACTTTTATTTTGTTTATGGTTAACATTTATCTAGCATTATCAGTAGTAATTGAAAAGTATCTGGTGTGAAACACCACACGACCTTCCAATCTACACATTGGAAATGAAATAATTTTAATAACATTTTTTTAAGGATAACTATACAACATCTTTTATAAGAAACTCATTACATAAATAGGTAACATCGTAAACACAAAAACAATAATCTATGTCAAATAACGTTTAAAACTTCGTGACAGGCAAAGGCTAATAGACATGTAGATGCTAACTTAAATTTAAAGTAATGAACTAAATTTAAATTCAATTTCTTTAGGATAACTATACCATCTCTTTTTTATACGTTCATTACGTAAACAGGCAACGTTGTAAGACCAAAAACAGTAATCTATGTCAGGTGTTTAAAACTTCATGTCAGATAGATTCATAGACAAAGCCGCCCGCTTCTATAAAAATATCGATGCTACAGCTTCAGCAATTTCAATCATATGTATTTAATTTTAACATTTAATACGCTTTACATTAAAAAACGTTGTAAAGAAAATTTATGTACAATAAAAAATTTGCCTTAAAAAATACGTCAACACCTTTTTTTTTTAAATTAATCGCTATTCACTTAATGAAAAATATTTAACTAACACATTCTAACCTAGGATTTTTTTGCCGCTACATTACGCATCATTTCAAGAAATGCATAATTAATTGATATGTTTAAGGTCTATATACAGGTATTTTTATATGCAGCTGTTTTAGAAATTTTGATAAAAACATGCGCACGCACACACCCGCACACACACACACACACACACACACACACACACACACACACACAGACGCAGACGCAGACGCAGACTCAATGTCAGACGCAGACGCAAAAGCAGATGCAGACGAAAACACAGATGCAGGCGCAAACGCAGACGCAGACGCAGACGCAGACGCAGACGCAGACGCAGACGCAGACGCAGACGCAGACGCAGACGCAGACGCAGAAGCAGACGCAGACGCAGACGCAGACGCAGCAGACGCAGAGGCCTACGCAGGCGAGGACGCAGGCAGACGCAGCGCAGACGCAGACGCAGACGCAGACGCAGACGCAGACGCAGACGCAGACGCAGACGCAGACGCAGACGCAGACGCAGACGCAGACGCAGACGCAGACGCGCAGACGCAGACGCAGACGTAGACGCAGACCCAGACGCAGACGTAGACGCAGACGCAGACGCAGGCACAGACGCAGACACAGGCTCAATCACAGACACAGATACAGACACAGGCACAGGCACAGACGCAGACACAGACATAGACACAGACACAGACACAATCACAGATACAGACACAGACACCGACACAGACACAGACACAGACACAGACACAGACACAGACACAGACACAGACACAGACACAGACACAGACAGACACAGACACAGACACAGACACAGACACAGACACAGACACAGACACAGACACAGACACAGACACAGACACAGACACAGACACAGACACAGACACAGACACAGACAGACACAGACACAGACACAGACAGACAGACAGACACAGACACAGACACAGACACAGACACAGACACAGACTCAGGCACAGACACAGACACAGACACAGACACAGACACAGACACAGACACAGACACAGACACAGACACAGCACAGCACAGACACAGACACAGGCACAGGCACAGGCACAGGCACAGTCACAGACACAGGCGTAGGCGCAGACGCAGACGCAGACGCAGACGCAGACGCAGACGCAGACGCAGACGCAGACGCAGACGCAGACGCAGACGCAGACGCAGACGCAGACGCAGACGCAGACGCAGACGCAGACGCAGACGCAGACGCAGACGCAGACGCAGACGCAGACGCAGACACAGACACAGACACAGACACAGACACAGACACAGACACAGACACAGACACACACACACACACACACACACACACACACACACACACACACACACACGACACCGACACACAGACACAGGCACAGGCACAGGCACTAACACAGATACAGACACAGACACAGACACAGACACAGACACAGAAACAGACACAGACACAGACACAGACACAGGCACAGGTACAGGTATAGACACAGACACAGGCGCAGACCCAGGCGCAGACGCAGACCCAGGCACAGGCACAGACACAGACACGGATACACCAAAGACACAGGAACCCACTGTGAACGGTTTCAGGTGGTGGCAATTGAAGTCACCGATACGGGAACTAAGCTCGTGTGTAGAAATGTTATTTAATCTACTTATAAGTTAAGGGTATCTATTTTACTATTTTTCCAAGACCACTCCTGGGTGGGTTGTTGATCTCGATTTTTCGTTCCTGGGTGTGTAAACGGTTTCAGGCGCCACCTAAGTATAAGCCTCCGTTCAGGTGGTGTTTGAAGCCAGTCTCCAAGTTTCTTGATTTCCAAACACCTGCTCCAGGTGCCACAGTTGAAAACAAAATTAATTGCGGCGAACGGCGGATACGAAACAAATAAAGGTCACAGGTTCCCTTGACAAACTAAAATCGTTCACCAAATGTTGATGATGAATGATTGCGGGTTAATAAATACGAGCTCTTTAAATCTAATTCATCCGCAGCGGTTAAAATCTACATAAAGGGTTATCAGTAGCAAGCAATCTTATTATTACAGGTTTTGGAACAAATTAAATACTTTCAGATTTAATTATAGAGCGAGTACCTATTAAATTACATTCAATTCAATAATTTAAACTACTCTTTTACCTTATACTTATAGAAAATGCAGACACAAATGAACGAAAAATATAAAGAAACTGCCGCACGTTGGCAGGGGGGGCCTGGCTAATTCCTATGTAACCTATGTTCAGGTAGACTCGTCGCAATTTATTTTAATTAATTATTCATTCAATGCTTTTGAATGCTGCGGTGCACTTATCTCTAACTGATACCAATATGAAAGGTTTCAAGTGTAATTTTCCATTCAAATTATGTATTCTAATACTAAATAAAGTATTAATAATTATTATTTTATTAAATACATAAATAAAAGTTTACCTCGAGTAGGATTTGAACCCATGACCTGTACTTGGCTGGAGTACCGCGTTAACCAACGGCGCTATCGAGATTCAAGCCCCAACCGATGTAAATTTTGTCTTTATGTTTATGTAAGTAGAACTGATGTAAATTCTAAATAAAAACTTATAATAAATTAATTATTATTCGTCAAACTTTAATTGTGGAATATAAAAAGAAAATTTGTATTTACAATTAACGATGTAATCTTTTAGATCAGTAAGTTCTGTTTAATTTTAAATATCTATACTTTAACATTATTTTTATTTGTCATTCATTACACTTTACGGTGTAATTATTTATAATACTTAATTCAACTATCTTATCAATATTTGACGGTGAGTATATTAATTAATTTACGGTCCACGTATCATGGCCGATCTTGGCGAAACTTGGTCAAAAGTTGTAAAACCAGCTAATAAGTCGATTGAACTATAGTGAAATAAAAGAGGATTGCATAACCTTCTATACATACATATGTGTATGTAGGTTGGAAGGTAAAAATCAAGATTATATGTAGTACTTCTTCTGTATATTATTTGTACAAAACATCTCTAAAATACCTCATTTACTAATGTTATATGTTTTGAACTATGACACTGCAAAGAGATATTTTTTGACGTTAAAGCTGGATGTAGGAAATTCTTACGAGAATTGACACAAACTTGATCAGAGATTTCAAAATTAACAAAAATATGTAAGGTTTTCCCCATTAATGCCCACCGGCACATACATATACCAACTTATTTTAATTTTTTTTTCGGAAAATCTTATAGACTTGGTACTGCTAAATATATACAAAAATATGCTTTGTGATGTTGTCTATACGGCATAATTTTTCCTAAAGTTTAGAGTTGGTAGTTTTTGATTTAATAAGTAAAAATACAACCCGTTGCACAATAGTTTGCCAAACGTGTTTGCACTGTAATAAATAATGTTTTTTTTTGTTCGCTTACATTATTTGATTAAAAAAAGTTTTACATTATTCTTACACTAAACACATTGTATAACAATGCTGCAGTAAAATAAAGGTGAATTTTTATTTAGAATAATATTTTATACTTTGATAAATATTGGTGGTATCGCAATAGGTAAGCAGTTCTGTGAAATTGACCTTGGTTGATATTTAATTCCATTTGTAAAATTTGTAGGGTAGACATGAAAACTTGCTATTTAGTTGTGATTAGTTTGTATGCATAACAAGTGGCTGAGTATTTTATTCATGAGCAATCGTATTCTTTGTCAGTTGTTTTGTATAATTATATTTCGAAAAGTTTGAGAGTGATACACAAAATATGGATGAATCATCGTAAGTATAACTTGATTTTATTTTGTTTGATCTTAGTTTCCCGCGCATATAGGTATACAAGGGGTCCATATGGTAAAGGCCTTCTTTTTCATGAATTATTAGCAGAACTTGAGAACTATGATAATCTGGATATTTCATCTATTGCAATTAAACCGCCCTTCGAAACAGATGTCGTGGAAAGCTGTGAAGATTCAGATGCTTCTGATTTAGAAACTACTGGCGATATAAATCGCTTACCTAGCAGAATTTTATTGTCAAAATGTGTTACTACCCGGAACAGTAAAAAGATGCCATATTAGATAACAATGTAAAAGCTGGTACCTCAAAGGTAACAAGCTCTAGTGAAAGCGATGACGATGTTTCTCTTGCCGAATGGGTATCTAAAAGAAGAAAAATATTAAGGACCATAACCAACAGTAAACAATTAGCAAAATCGACTAGAAAAAAGATAAACAACTGGAAAGAATTTGGAATGAAACAGAAACCACATTCGAGATACCGGAATTTCAGCCTTCACACCCATCAACTGAAGATTTTTGAAAAATACGCTTGCCAAACCTGCCGATGCATTTTTTCATTTTTTCTGAACAACTTGTCCATAACATTTACGTAACAGAAAACGAAATAAAAGTAGTTATTGGTGTGTTGTTTTTCCGGATACCATATATTACCTGCACGTAGAATGTATTGGAAAAAGACGCTGACTGCTATTGTCCACTGATTGCAGATTCTATACGACGAAACCGCTTTGACCAAATTTTACGGTATTTACATGTAGCTGATAATCTTGGAATTGATGAAACTGATACATTTTATAAAGTCAGACCGATTTTGATCACCTGAATAATGCTTTCAAGCAATTTTCTGTGGAAGAAAATTGTAGTGTAGATGAAAGCATTATACCTTATTTTGGTCGCCATGGTGCAAAAAAATTTATTCGTGGTAAGCCTATAAGGTTTGGATTTAAATTATGGTGTTTGGCTAACCCGACAGGATTTCTTCATCATGCTGAACCTTATTGTGGATCTTCAACTCGTTTACCAGAAACTTTATATGGGCAAGGTGGAAACGTTGTCTTAGGACTAGCACATCACACTGGGCTTCCAATAGGCACAAAGTTATTTTTTGATAATTTATTTTCATCCGTTGGGCTCTT
Organism: Vesta saturnalis; assembly: GCA_036346205.1. NCBI lineage: Eukaryota > Metazoa > Arthropoda > Insecta > Coleoptera > Lampyridae > Vesta > Vesta saturnalis. The sequence continues at coordinate 1,663,289 of JARFJB010002353.1, read as the reverse complement.
AGACAAACTTACAAGTTTAGGCTATGGAGGAACTGGTACCTTGCGACAAAATAGAGTGCCAAATGGAGCCAATTTTTCAGATACCAAATTATTCGCTAAAACAAGTCGAGGAACAATGGAATCCAAAACCGATGGAAAGTTAGTACTCGTGCGTTGGAATGATAATGCCGTTGTGACTGCTATATCCAACTGTGTTCATATTCAACCTCTAAAAACTGTAGAGAGATATTCTAAACGTGAAAAAACAAAATCCAAGTACAAATGCCAGCACCCATAGCCGCCTATAACAAAAATATGGGAGGCGTTGGTTTAAATGATCAGTTCCTATCTACGTACAGAACATCAATAAGAACTAAAAAATGGTGTTGGCCATTCTTTAGTTGGGCAATAGATCAATGTTGTGTACAAGCATGGTTGTTATGGAGAAGGTGTGGAAATAAAATATGCCGCTGCTTGAATTCCGGCGACAGCTGACTTTATATTTGTTAGTAACTTATGGACAGCCACCATTGAAACCAGGACCACCATCAATGCAATTGTCCCCTATTATCGATCAAATACGTGTGAATGAAACAAATCATTTGATAATCAAAGGTGGTGCAAAATGGAGAATATGTAAACCCTGTCCTAACCGAACTAGTGTCGAATGCAATACATGCAAAGCAGCCCTACATCCAAAAATCTGCTTTAAAAATTACCATAAACCACAGTTTCTTTCAAAATACGATTATTTTAGTTATAAACGTAAATAATATTTAGAGATGTTACTTTTAATTTTAGAATGTGTTTATTTTCATTTCATTTTCATTTACTCATATGGTACTTGCCCAATGGCAGATGTATGTGCCACCTTTTTTTGTGTTTTCCGTTCAAATAAAATTAAAATATTAACAAATACATCTTATTTAGTGTACTTATGTCTCCATTTATATAGTTTTCTAAGAATCAAACCAAAAAAAGATACGGGCACTAATGGGTTATTAAAGAGAACGACATTATGAAAAACCTCCCGATGAACCGGAAGTTCAAGAAAGTCGAGAATATTTTAGTTGAATCGCACGTAATGAAATGAACAAAAACCCAGAATTTCAAAACTGTATCGTCATGGACATCCTGTAGAGAACGCGTTCAAGCGATTTGATTGGTTACACACAATAACTGTCGATTTATTAATAAGAATGATAATAATCTTTGATTATGGAAAACTCCTCATCATTATTTTAAACAGAGGTAAAGTTTATTTACTATAGGGAAATGGTATAACAAGAAAATTACCGTAGGAGCTCGGTATGTGTTTTACGCGTTACTTTACATACATCAGCAATATAATCAATTTCGCTACACTCTTGACGTAACATGTCCTCGTTAATTTGACGAAAGGTGCTGATGATACATGCCCACATTTCTAGTAGATTACTGATGGATCTACAACAAATGATGGCACATCTTCCACGTAAGTTGAAAGGAATAGTTGCACCACTTTCATTGTGCGATAGTTAGGTTTCCGAAAATTTTGTTAATTTCAGTCTTATGGTTCACCTAATAGGTTGGGGGGGGGGGGGGCTTTAGACGGACACTGCATATAAAAAAACTGCTCATTAAATCGTAACACTACTAATTCAATAGAACTTCCAATAAATTCAGCAACATCAGCTGAACTCTATTTCCTTGACTAAGAACCAGTGCTTCCTAAACTTTACATTTAAATTTGTTTGACTTTTCAAAAAAATTTTACAACAAAACTAAATATCCTAATTCTGTAGTATAATTTCTATAAACAGTAACAGGTGAAGAGATCAGGATGATATGTTGTCGGCGAAACGGCAGGGACTGTATTAAATGCTATTCTTTTTGGATAAAATCAGTTAAACTCAAATTTTTCTCAAAAACAGTAGTTTAAACTGTTTTTAGGCAATAGTTGTATTCAAAGGACGTAATATGCTACTTATATGGTCGAAAGGAGAGTTTGGGGGTGAGGTCGCTTGTGGCCAAGGCGGACCTTCGGGCCGTCGCAACATTTTGCGTCCTTGGCGGTCACAATATTTTGTGTATAACCGTTAAATAAATATGAATACATTATTACATTCAAATTATTTGTGTGCACAATTTGTACTAAAATTTTCAGTATGCTACGATGTGCGACAGAATAAAATTTACCTAGCGCCGCGGATTTCTCAAATAATACACAAGATTAATTATCACGTTGCATTTCGCATTTCGTTGAGGTCAATACAAACGATTGAGGTTATGTACCTACACTTATTTGTATTTGTATTGTTGCTGAAAATCATCATAAAGTGCCGTATATCACTCTGCTAGAAGTCGTTGAGCGGACAGAAAGGTAATTTTCTCCGCTGCCCATGGCAATTAACGCACACTTTCATTTCTCGATCGCTGCGTGTGGTGCAAAATGATATTTTTCGGACGGATGTACACAAAAAAAATTTAATAGATTTATTTGCAATTCGTAAAATAATGTTTTATTGGTGTGTTTAATTATTTCTTATTTAAAAATAGCATTTTAACTGAGGTAAAGCACGTATTAAGGTTTCCAACCATATTCTTCAATAAAATCATGAAAACAAGAAATTTTGCCAAAAATAACTAGTTTGTCAGGTTCTTTGCAATTACCCAGAGATAAAATACCAACTTGTTCTCTTATAAATTTCAGTCTATGCACTACAACAGGAGCACCATAATTAAGCTAAAAAAACATTTTTGTCATCACTGATTTATGTTGTATTCTACTTACCAAACACTCTTTATCCCCACCGACACGGGTGAAACAAATCATACTAGTTGTATTAAAACCTGGATACACTTTTACACACTCCTCGTTGCTCACGCGCTTCTTTTTCCAGTTTTTTCAAATTTTTGGATCCATTTGGTACCGTATCCCAACCAGCTAAAACACCTATAGCGTTCTGAGGAACCACAATACCTCTTAAAATTAAGTCAACTGCCATCATGTATGACTCAAAGTTTAAACGTTCTTTTAACTCTAAAATTGCTATGTTATTATTTTGGGTAGTGGGATCGTAATCTGAATATACATAAATGTATTCCAAACTTCTAACTTCAGCTTGTTTACCAAGCGTTGCGCCTCCAGCGCGAATTAAAAATTTTTCTATAGGGTAACTGTTGATTCTGTTAGTTGTGTTATTAAAGTTACATTACCCGTACACACAACTGGCTGCGGTTAAAACTATGTTAGTTCTAACAAGTGAACCAGCACAAACAAATTTCCCATCTCTTTCAATTGATGCATAAAATGGATGGTTTTCTATATCAACTTCTTCACCTAATGGTAAAAGGCGTACAACTGTAATTTACCTGTTAACAAGCAATTATCAATTTATATCACGATTACCCGCAGGTGCAATTATTAGCAATAGTATGGGAATGAACATGTTTATGGATTGTAGTGAGCACCGCTATTCGTCAACCTTTTATGCGATCTCCTAGATAAATTACTTTGAAATTGACAAATATAAAATTCTAAATATATCATATCGATGAGGTCAGTAATATTTATCTTTTATTTTATTGCGGTACTAAAAACATTAATGTACGTTATCTTCAATAAATAAAGAATTTCTTGTTATGCAATTAACTCAAAACGGGGAAAGTACCTTTGGATTTCCCATTTGATAGATTCAAAAACTGGCTTAAATTATGTAAAGTTTCATTAATATAATTATTAAATACAAGGTGCCTATTCTTCATCCAAACCCTCGACAAATATTTATAAATGGACGTGTGTGCCAGTTTATTCGAAACCGTTTGAGCAAATAATATCAATTATCCTCGCCAGGAGTGTTTGCCGCTACGTCATCACATACAATCATATGGTGTAATATGAAAAACATGAGTCACAATTATGTTCGTTATAATAAATTCTTTATACCAATATACCAATATACCCGAGATGGCAGCATACAAAGCTGCAGAATTCCAAAATACAACTAGTTATTTATTGTGATTTATTTTGTAAAAATTAGAACCCATTTAACCTAGATATGCCTAATGTCCTATATGTAGTACAGAACAAACATGTCTCGACTTGCAAAGGGCTTGCAGCATATCGCCTCAAAATGCAATATAATTTGTGCAGTACATATCTGTCAATTAGTGTGAGAGAAGCTAGTGCGCTAAAGTGTTTTACAAGTTTACGTTTAAATTTTAAAAAGTGAAATTATTGAAAATGTCTGAATGCAACATTAGCTTTGAAAGGTAAGTTCACGGATATTTTGTAAACAAAATTCAAGAATTTTATTGTTTATGTTATTATTTTTGTATTATATTTAGGTGTACTACATATAGGACATTAGGCAAATATGTATCTATGAATGTCATTGATATTTCAGGGGTTTACTCTTGAAGATGCACTTTCCATGTTGGAAGACGATGCTACAGTAGCTGAAAAATTGAAAATATGACAATATTTTCTCCTGTTAATGCAACTGCCGATTTAACAGATGAGGACTCTGGCGATGAGGAGTTTGTGACCATAAACAATTTACCTGAATCACAGCTAAATGCTCCAACAGAAGTATTTTTGCGGAAGACGAGGATGACGGAGACGATTTTACTTCTGAAGATGAATTGCCATTATCAGAAGTATTACAGAACATCCTACAGATGAACAAGCCGAAAGAAATTGTAAACAGGACTAAGAAAAGAAAGGTTTATAATTGGGTTAGGGAGGATTTACCATCTACAACAGAAAATTTTGATAACGGAACTGATGTGTTCCCAATTGGCGAAAGTCCACTTGAAATATTTTCTAAATGCTTTGACGAGGAATTGATTGATTTCATTGTTTCTGAAAGTAACAAATATGCTCAACAAAGGAACCACACACATAACATCCAAAATTTTTAAGTAAAATGTTTTATTGGAGTGTTACTTCTTAGCGGATATATCCAAGTTCCAAGAAGAAGAATGTTTTGGGAGCGAGAACAAGATTCTCATAACAAGTTAGTTGCTGAATCCATTAGCAGAGATAGATTTGAATATATACTTGCCAATATTCACCTAGCAGATAAAACAAATTTGGATGCAAACGACAAATTTTCCAAAATAAGACCGCTGTTTAACCATTTGGCAAAAAGATGATGGAATACGCTCCACTGAATGAAATGCATTCCGTAGATGAAGCAATGGTACCCTATTATGGGCGCCATGGGTGCAAACAGTTCATTCATAACAAACCAATCAGGTTTGGTTACAAATTTTGGGTCGGCACTACTCCTTTGGGATATATCAATTAGTTTGAACCTTACCAAGGTGCATCTACCACAACAAACGGAACATATTCTGATTTGGGGGTCGGTGCAGGAGTAATTTTGAATTATGCCGATGCACTGCAGAAGAAATGGCCAAACAAAAGGTTTCACCTCGTCTTCGACAATTTGTTTACATCGTTACCACTGTTCGAAAAGCTAACTGACAAGAAACTTTATGGTACAGGTACTGTAAGAGAAAATCGATTATTCGGAAGTTCACTGATCGATTCAAAATAATAAAAAACAGAACCGAGGATCATACGATTATAAAAACTTCAGGAGAAAGATATCATCGCTGTCAAATGGCACGATAATAATGTTGTGTGTCTTTGTTGTAATGCTGTTGGAATAAAACCTATTCGCTTTGTAAAGAGGTATTCAAGAAAAGAGCACAAAAATATTCAGGTATTTTCAAATAAAATTATCATTTAGATATTATTTCTAACAAACTTGAATTTTCAGATTCCGCAGCCTCATGTTGTAAATTTATACAATGTAAACATGGGAGGAGTAGATAGATCAGACCAAAATATTAGCCTGTACCGTGTATCAATAAGAGGAAAAAAAATGGTATTTTCCTCTTATTGCACACTGTATCGATATGGCTGTCCAAAATGCTTGGCAGTTACATCGGAAAAATGGTGGAAATTTTGATCAGCTTTCGTTCAGACGAAGAATTGCTGTATCACTTCTAGTACAAAACAAAAGAAAGAATGTATATCAAAAAGGTCACCAATCAACAGATTACTTGGACATAGGCCTACGTTATGACAGACTGGATCATCTGGTGGTTACTCAAAAAAAACAAACAAGATGCGGAAATTGCCATGACAAGGCAACAACACGATGCTCCAAGTGTAATGTAGGACTACATACTAAATGTTTCGTTGAATACCACACACTAAAATAAATTGTCATTGATAGTAGCATATATGCCTAATGTACTATATATAGGACACCAAAATTTTGTACTTAGGGACAAATAAAAATTTTGCAACTTAAATTTATTGTTTCTTAATCTCACGAAAAACAGATTGTTACCGAAATTGTAGTAAAAATCGCACCAAAACTTTTAGGCATATCTGGGTTAAAGTGTGTAATAAATGATGACTAAAAGAGTAAATGTAGCAAATGAGGAAAAAGTCAAAAGATAAACAAACTTATGGAGGTTGTGTAGCATTAGTCAAATGAGAATTAAATTTAAATGCATATAAAACAAATAGATTTCGCGTTTGTATGGTTACTCTTTCTACTACATTTGCTTATTCAATACCGTATGTCGATTTCGTCAAATGCACTACGAATGTTCACCATCCTTATTTAATTCAGTGGTTTATATGAGAAGACAGTATAAACAAATTGGACAGCTAAATTCATAAATTAAAACGTAACGGTAAAGACTCCTGGCGAGGATAATATAAATTTCCAAAAAAATCTTACATAAAAGTTGTACCAACCTACGAGGATAGATATTTATGCTTCGCCCCTAAGTAACTTCCGGTTACTAAATTAAAATTTATTTTATATGATTGTTGTCTATGAGCTCATTGTTTCATGAATTTTTTTTTCCCCGACGGTGTTCCTTGAGTTTGGGGAACAGTCGCTGAGAGCCAGATCCGGCGAACATGCGAGTACTCAAGCTATTCGAAACCTGTGCATCCATAGCAACAGAAGAAGTGAGGCTTGTCGCATTGTTCTGTTGAGGAGGTGAATGACCACGATTCTTCACTGCATACTTTGCATTTTCGTTTCTGAATCATTGTGGCGGATCCACGTTTCGTCCATCGTTACAAGTCTATCCAGAGAGTTCAGTGGATTTTGTTTATATAGTGTCAAAAGTGGTTTACAAATCACAACTCAGCACAGCTTTTGAGTTTTTGTTAATATTCGTGGCACCCACCTTGAGGACAACTGTTTCACATCCAAGTGTTCTCGTAATATGTTATCTTTTTATGGATGATTTTTCTAGTTAACAGTTATTGGTGGACCACTAGCATGTTCATTTTCACAAGCTGTTATTTCACATTTAAATTCACGGCACCATCGTTTCACAAAATCACAATTAACAGCATACTCCCCTAAAGTGTTTACAAATTCTTGAATGAATTTGGGTGGGTGTGATAACCTTCTTTAAGAGGTAGTTAATTACAGCTCTTTGATCGATATGCTCCATTTTTGCACTACTACGACATCTTGATTGAAACAAGAAACTGCTGTAACAGATACAGACTTGATTTTGCGCATGCTCTGTAGGCACCTGTCGGTAACGAATATGCTCTGGCGTGAGGTTTGTATCTCCACTACAAGTAAGTCAGGGGCGGAGCATAGGGATCAATCCTCGTACGTTCTTTCTTTTTGGTTAAATTTATGGGCCCATTGGTGGCTAAACATCTGGTCCAGTGGTACTTTTGAATTTTTTTTGAAAAATAAATTTCATTAATTAAGAAATATTATTGCCGTGAACATCTGTGAATTACCTCAATCTACATAACATTGACCAATGATATGTCTTAATCCAAAGGATTGAAGTAATCCTGATTTAACCATCCTTTTGGAATCGACTCTATGTGTTTTACAAAATTTTATATATTACCGTGATTTAGGAAAATGGGGTTTTCACTGTTCGATTAAGTCTAAAAATATATTTTTGTTCTAAAGAACCATCTTGAAGTAAAAACGTTGCAGTATAATTAATTTTGGGATTCGTCCAACACAACTAACTTGATTTCTTTAAATAGAATATTTTTTCACCGTTTGATACAAAGTCTAATTTGCTTTCAATTAAGTTAAGTTATTGGTGGGTCCATGTATAACGGTTTGGAAAATATTTTGACTTTTATCATTTTTTAGCAAAAACTACCTTGGTATTCTATGACGAGAATGCAGTGTTTTGAAAGCTGCCGTAGTTTGTTTGAGGAACTCTAGGAAAGAGATTTCGAAAACGGATCCATCTTTTGTTACTGGGTGATTCAAAGAATTAGTTGCGGCATAAATTATTTTAATGAAGTAATATTTCCCATAGAATTGATTTTTGAATTGTCATAACAGTCATTACTTTATAGAACAAATTATATAAACTGTAGGAATATGTCCCTTTGGCTACTTATTGAAAAGTGAGGTTTCAGAACCATCGGGATACGCCAAACTATGCTGTTAAAGATTGTCAACATTTGAATGCTTATTTTCTCAATCACTGGATGGGATGCATCCGTTTTCCGTCAAAATTACCAGATCTTTGCGATTTATTTGTTTTTTTTTTATTCATTCAAAATAAAGGTTATGACACAGTACTAACTGTTGCGAAAGACATGCGTCATTAAATTTTTGCAATGAAATTACTCCAGAAATGATACTAGTTCTTCTAAACCCCAAAGCTCATTGAAATTTTTAGACCAAATTTTGTTAACTGCTGTGGTATCACATTGCACTTTTTAGAAATATAAAAATTGAACTTTTTTAAGACCAACGTTAAATGTCCTCTAGGGATCTCATTTTACAATTCTTAGAGATCTACAGATAAAATTGGTTTATTAACCATTGTGAATAATAAAGTTTGACCTCCAGGGGAGTCGTATTACGATTCTTAGAAATCTGAAAATAGAAGAAATTCGTGGAAATGGGAGCATAGGAGGAAAGTACAAAGTTCATTCAATTCTAGGAGTGTCACTTTACGATTTTAAAAAATTTAAAAATCAAACCAGTTATTAGGAAACCGCCATCAGTTCTACGAAACCAAGCACTTGTTTCTGAGAAAAGGTTTGACCAGTTTTGAGCTGATTTTGGGAAAAAGGTACTAGTTTTTTTTGCGCAATTAGTGTCTTTTCTAGGAAAGCGATAACATTTTCCCAGAAACAGCTCAAAACAGGTCAAAAACCGTTACTTGTTTTTCAAAAACTGGTCCCAATTTCCCAAAAATTCTACCATGAAAAGATAAATCTAACTTTGGACTCTTTCAATTCCTCTTCCACTAATTGGGTCTATTTTTAGATTCATGTGGATCGTAACACGACAGTCCCAAAGGTCAATGAACTTTGGAATTGAGAGAGTCAATAAACTTTAGGGTTTCTCTTACGCATGTAAATCCCTATGTGGATCAAAACCGGCAGAGATCTATTATTAAGGCACAGTAGTCTGCAAAGCGATTTGACTTCTATGGTGTCCAAAACGAACAACAAAAGAAAATATTTAGACATGTAATGTAATACTGTTTCAGTCGTTATGCTTGCTTGTATCCCTTCGTTTCTATTCGTCGTCCTCGTTTATCATGGTTACCTTTAAATTTGAAATAAAAAATCGAAAATTCAATAAGATATTGTTGTGCTGTGTTTAAAAGGACGAAGTTGGTGTGTATTTCCGGAAGTCTACCGTCTTTGAAAATCATTCTGTTGATTCGGTGCAACTTGTGTTTGTAACCGCTCTTTTATATGTCAATAAAAATTAGTACAGGAAATCGACGGCTAAGGAAATAATCACCAATCCCTTGCTTGATCAAAAAATGTTTAAGAAATTGTTCCATATGTTTGGAATTGATTGCGGTACAAAAAGTTTAAAACTATTTTGTTCAGAAACTTTAGGACTTGAATTAAGTAATATCAAACGGAAAGTTGTCGAAGTACCCGAGCTTCCTTTCTGGTATCTTATATGCTGAGGGAAGTCTTAATAAAGAAATGAACCAGGAGCCCTCTTATAAACTTAGTTCATAGTATCATAGAAAGAGGGTGAGGTGCTAAAGAGATCGCGTCAGTAGATTTAAACTGTTTCAGCTTCTTCATAAGCCACAGCAAGGGCAACAGTGGTCATTATATTAATTGTTCTTGGCAAATTTAGCTTTAAGTACATTTTTTTGGCGAGATTATTGTGTATGTTTTAATGAAAGCGCGGTAAGCACTTCATTTTACGCATGGAACTTCTCGTTTAGCAAGGTATCTTGAGTGAGACATCCAGGAAACGAAGTAATGGACGATTCGATTGGTTCGATTGGCCCTTCACCCCTATAACCAGTTACAATGGTCGACTTGCACATTAGGATCGCTGTGGACCTCCCCTAACTAGTAATGGCTTTCCCACTTTTTAGGACTAGCGCGCGAGCTAAACGTACGCTTTCGTTGTTGTCAACGACATAAACTCAACATCGATACTCATCGCACACGTCTCGGAAGTGAACGACAACTACGATGCATCGCCCTTCGTACGCACGGACCGTAGTAACCCGATCGAAGAAAAACCCATAGTCTTATTTTTTTGTTTCGCCTCTGGCATTAACTTACACTCCGCATATACCTTTATTGTAACGCACTAACCGATGTTTAATTGGGAATCAATATACTCGTATTGCGACCTTTGGATATTTTGGGTACATAGATACTTGTCCCAAAATCATTAACTGCAAAAGAGTAGTTGAAAAGCAATTTATTTTAGCCGAAAGGATGTAGTCTCGTCTTCGATCTACAACTGTTTGGCATATTTGGGTCTTTTACAATATTAAAAACAGGGCTAACATGAAATGAGTGCATATCATCCTTTTCTCTCTGATCTATGAATTCTGTATTGACGGTTTTAATGATCTCTCGTTTTGAATAATCGTTGTAGTTCTTTGGTGCCTTTATTCTGTTATGTACCTTTACAGGAGTATTCCTAGCTACGAAGTTTGTTGGTGCACGGTTTTTCAGCATTTTTTCAATTCGGCTTTATTAGAATTATTTTTATCACAATTGGGAGGGATGTGTACCCCATTCCAGCCGACGATGTACAACCACCATTACCATGGGGTCCTTAGTATTGGGTCTCCGATTTTCAGAGCTCGGTGAGGACCGCGGTCACCTTTTTCCTTATCCTTAATCTAGGCTCATCCGAATTTTCTTTCTCACTCTCACTCTCCTAGAGTAATAAATACCGGACGTAAAATCCTGCCCAGTTCGGATGTCCGGGAGGGCAGGGCCCAAGCGACCTCGGTCATCAAAGGTACTAGTTTTCTGACCCACTATTGCAACAGCCGCGGTATCATGTCTGATCTTAATGATGTTCATCAACATCTTGAACAATTACAACCTGAAATTTCAATTCTGTCTGAAGCACAAGTCTCCTCTAAAAGCTCCGATTCATCCGACTTGCAATTTCGCTAATACAGTGTTCACTCTAACTTTTGATACAAAGGAGGTGTAAGTACCAACCTCAAGGACAATATTTCTTGCAAGAGGATCTCTTCCTTGGAGAATAAAAAATTTTAGGTGATTTGGTTTAAGCATTCTGGCTTTATAAAGTTCTACTGTTGCATTTATAGGTCTCCTGATGACAGTAACTTTCAAAACAGTGTTCACAACACTAATAGAGACTTGCGGTGTTTTAGGTCAGCTAAATGGAGTGATTTACGGAATTTCTTAGAAACCTTTCCACGGCATAAATATCGTTTTAACTCGTTCTCCTGTTCGGAAATTTCTCTTTCAGTAGCTGAAGTCTTCTTCATGGGCACGGAGTTATACATTCCCAAAAAACAAGATCGTTGAGGTCACTAAAGTTCGCAATCCCGGTTCAATAGGGTTGTGCTGACGCAATATCTTTCAAAAATAAATGTTATATTAAATGGAAATCTGATAAAACAGACGAAAGTCTTGCAGACTACGTTGGTGCTAGAAATACCTGCAAACGTGTTATCAGTAAAGCTAAAAAGTTTTTTGAACAATGAAAATGCAATAAACTAGCTAAGTCTCGTTTGGACAGTCGTATATATTGACGGACCTATAGCTGCTGATTCTGTAGATAAAGCCAATCTTCTTGGTCAACTCTTCTTCATCTGCTATGAAACCAATTCGTTTTCGATACAAACTCCCAGAATTGATTACCAGTAGGCTTGATCCCAATAAGACGACTGTAAACTTCACCTCGTTTGAATCAGTTATGACGCCTACACTTTTTCTAAGATAGCTAAGTGATCTTATTTCTTCAACGACTAACTCGGTCTATTGATTTGCTGACGACAGCACTGTTCATTGTAGTTCATCTCAGTCTACTCCTAATTATAATTCACCTTCTATTTCAAATCAAGACCTTAAAGCTGAGATTGAAATTTCCATCAGCACAGACATTGAAAGCTTCCATGAATGGGGAAATATATATCTAGTTAAATTGAATGCTAATAAAACTCAGTGTGCTTTGTGTCTGACAAAAATGGTCGATTATTTCCTGTTGTAAGTATGAATGGCTCAGATCTTAGCTTTTCAGGCTATATTACTATATTGGGAATAACTGTACCTTCAAATATATCATGGGTTTACTATCTTCTGTCAGCTACTATAGAAGCTGCTTTTTGTGCAGATCTAAAAAGTACTTCACCTCTAGTCAACTCTGAGCATAAAAGAATCGTTTCAGCAATTTCTTTGTATTATCGGTATTACAATAGGTATTGCGCTCATTAAAACATTCTTTGATATCATCTCGGGCCACATTTGATTGGAGTATTCGGTTCGCTCATTCACATTATCAATACACAGTAACAATCTCCACTGGTCACTTATTAAACAAAAAAATTTAGGGTATGCGTTCATAGGCATCTTTTGACAATTCAATATTCCGCTATGCATCCTACTAAGTGTTCCTGAATGTTCTAGCACGGTAGGCCAAGCTTAGCCTGTTCGGGATCACCAAGGTCGAACATCCAACTTCCACGAAGAACGTTTAAACGCTTTGCTTAATGAAAACTCCCGACAAACAACACTCGAATTGGCGGAAAAAGTGGAATATGACCATTCAACTATCGTTCATCTGAAAGCAATCGTAAAGGTTGAAAGGTTGGGTTGTTCTAGATGATTTGTCGTAAAACAACAAAGATCGCGTTTAACTTCTTGCGCGTCGGCATCTAGCTCGTCAACAACACCAATCATGTTCGTCACGAATCATCACAGGAGACGCAAAATGGTGCCTTTATATCAACTTCAAAGAAAGAAAGAATGTCCTGATAATCAAGAAACTCTACGCGTAAAACAGGATCTTCACCCTCGGAAGACTATGCTTTGCGTTTGGTGGAAACAAGAAGTTGTTGTTTACTATGAAGTGCATCCCACAAACCAAAAAATTAGGGGCGAACTTTATTGTAAACAACATAGGCGACTATAGCTCGGATGGGAAGTTTTGGCGCATCCAGCGTATTCGCCGGATCTTGCGCCATCCGATTTTCATCTGTTTCGATCGCTGTGAAACAATCTGCGGGGGATTTCATTCAACAACGACGTTGAGCTCCAAAATTAGCTCCACGAGTTCTTCGCTTCAAAACTATATAATTTTTATAAGCAAGTAATCCAAAAACCTCCAGAACGTTGGAAGGCCGTCGTAAATAGTGCCAGAGAATATCTTGTTGATTGATTTTGTTTTTATTATTGATTTTTGTTAAATAAAAAAAAAAAAAAAAAAAACCAACTCAATAGTAGAGATTTATTAATAAAAGACAGATGCAGTTTTGTGGAGTACTAGAGTGATTCGCAATGAAAAAGAATATACGAAGTTTCCTTAAATTGCATAGTCAAAAGTATAAGAAAGATTGCTTACGTAAAAATAAGCCGATTTAACAAATCCTTCATCCAAAAGTTGACAATAACGAAGCTACAGGGTGTTAAAGTTGAAAAAATAAATAACATTTTCTTTCATATCTTTCGACTGCTCTTATATGGGGGTTTCTTGGGATGAGAGATTCAGATTTATCATCGATTTCGGTGTATTTCCTAGAGGGCGCTACAATCGACCATTAGGAAATGTTTAAACCGCTAAAATTTTTTTGTGCTGCACTGTAGGCACTTTTATTATGAAATAATAGTTTTACCTATCTTTTCTGCTTAAAAAAGGTATTCCTTCTTGACATCCCTAAGAGCACCGGTTTCCGAGAGAAACGCATCTAAAGCTCATGATGCATGAAATTAATTAAAACTAATTGTTATTGCGGAAAAAAAATAGGATACTCAAATAAATTATTTTTATACTTTTGGATTTCGTTATCAACTTTTGGACTAAGGCAAGTTTAGTTAAATCTGCTTATTTTTACGTAACTAATTTTCCTATGCAATTTACATATATATATATATATATATATATATATATATATATATATATATATATATATATTTGTTTCATTGTAGGCAATTAAGGTTAAGTACTGAGAACATGGTCAACCGTCTAAATATCAACACGCCATGAATAATAACGTAAGTTACTAAACAATTTTTGTCGTATCTATTTTGGCTCTGTTTCAAGTTGGATGAACAAACAGATAATTTAAAATTAAGATCGTAATGATAATATATGGTAATTTGTAAGTAAATTTTAAAGGTTAAATTAAGTGAATAGTTTACTTTCCTACTTATGTAAACAATTATGGGTAACATCGATATCGTGTTCCAATGTAAATATCAGAATGCGCCGGCATGACACTGTCACGCTGTAGGTACCAATTTTGACGCTTTGTTAAACAAGAACGATTGCCTCAGTAAGCATGTCTGAAGAATTACCATTGCTAGTGGGAACCATGAATTTTATCTGTACACGTGTGCGTGCGTGCGTGCGTGCGTGCGTGCGTGCGTGCGTGCGTACGTGCGTGCGTGTGTGCGTGCGTGAGTGCGTGCGTGCGTGCGTGCGTACGTGCGTGCGCGCGTGCGCGCGTGCGTGCGTGCGTGCGTGCATGTGTGTGTGTGTTGTGTGTTGTGTTGTGTTTGTGTGTGTGTGTGTGTGTGTGTGTGTGTGTGTGTGTGTGTGTGTGTGTGTGTGTGTGTGTGTGTGTGTGTGTGTGTGTGTGTGTGTGTGTGTGTGTGTGTGTGTGTGTGTGTGTGTGTGTGTGTGTGTGTGTGTGTGTGAGTGTGTGTGAGTGTGTGTGAGTGGGTGTGAGTGCGTATGAGTGTCTGTGAGTGTGTGTGCGTGTGCGTGCGTGCGTGCGTGCGTGCGTTCGTGCGTTCGTGCGTGCGTGCGTTCGTGCGTGAGTGAGCGAGTGAGTGAGTGCGTGCGTGCGTGCGTGCGTGTCCAGAATTTTGAACCGCACCTACTTGAGATGTTTTTAATCCTGATTACATTTCTCCTAAAGCTGATTAATGTTTAGGAGCAATCCATCGGTGATGAGGGGTTTATTTGTCAGTTTTTGGTTTCGATTAAATATTTCTGAAACAGCTGTCTATCGACTAAATTACGTTCTGGAAAAAATTCCTAATTTAGGATTTATGTTATCAATACTTAAGTTTACATAACGTTTACATAAAGATTCTTAATAGGAAACTAGATAAGTCTAATCATTAAATAGGTAAGGTTGAAAACGCGTAAACTGTATTATTGATATTTTAAAGAAATGAGCAGTTTTGGACTCTCTTTTCAAGTTAGCAGGTAGGTTTCTACCAATTTCTATCTGACATGAAGGTTTAAACTGCTATCTGACGTGCTTGTTCTTGTTTTTACTATGTTGCCCATTTTCGTTATGAATGTATTATAAAAGAGGTGGTATAGTTATCCTAAAAAAGGTAGTATTAAAGTTAAATTTGTATTAAAAATTATTATAAATTTTATTAAATACATGAATAAAAAGTTTCAGATCCTTTAAAATCTGCTTTGTATGAATTATGGTCGTGTGTTGTTCAACACAAGGTATTTGCTTTTTATCTCTAATGCGATTATTTTGTTAACGTTATTTATTTGTTTACGCTCGCAGATTCCAGTGTTGGTGTTCCATATTTATTAACATTAATATAACAAAGCGTAATCTCTGAAATGAATACACGAGAAAACACTAAAACATAGTCAAATACGTCATTATCTAATTCTTGGTCCGAGAGAACCCCCGCCATGTTAGATAACGCTCTAACGGTTATAGCCCACAATTAATTTGTGATCTTTTACTTTCAGCTTTCATTTACTAACAACTGTTGCTATAAACGTATATGGTCTTTTTACATTCTGAGGTTAAGCACTAATATAACTGCACATTTTTCGCAGCAGAAACCAAATTTCAAATATGTTTTGTAAAAGTATCCGCTACAAAATTCACCTAATCAACACTAAAATCTAAAATGTTCACAGCAAATAACATCTTCTGTGACTAACCCTAATTTTTTGGTCTTCGGGTTGCTCAATTATTCAAACCGGTGACACAACAAAAATGCAAAGTTAAGATTTGGAAATTGTAAATGCAAATTAAACGATTTTTTCAACCTCTACATAACGCCCTCAATTGGTTCTACTCAAATGATTATCTGTTCTAGAAAAAAATGCACCTTCACTGTTAGTAATACAGTTGTTTTTTATTTTATAATGAAAGAATGCTATTTTACGTTTAAACCTTTCGCCTAAAAATTATTGAAAATGTTTTGTCCTTAGGATTGTCGTCCCAGGAGTCAGCATTATTCGCAATTAACCCAATTGTATGAGCGCTTTTAAAAAAAAAATGAAACCTGCAATTGTCTAATCAGCCATTCTTGTTTATTAAGGTTTTAGAGCATGTTTATTTATAAAATCTTGAAAACCTAAAATGTTGGTGTAAACGCCTGGTTTTCCAATCTGTCCACACCCCATACCAAAAGACACAATACCAACCTGTTCTCTAATACATTTGGATCTGTACACAACAATAGCTCCACCAGAATCACTCTAAAAGTAGCATTTTTCCTGTAGCAATCTATCACAACTTCTATAAACTCACTGTACATGCGTCATCTCCACTATTACCTCCGAAACAAATCATACTACTTGCATCAAAGTTTGGATACACTTTTCTGCACCATGCATCACTAACTTTAGGCAACTCTACTACTCTTAGATTTTCAGATGTAGCGCCTTTATAAATATCAGATGATATACTCCATCCAGTTACAAATCCAGTAGCATTATCAGCAACCACGTTGTCTTTTAATAACAGATTAGCTGCATTTATTATCGTATCAAACTCGAGAGGTCTTTTTAATTCCAATATCGCAATATCATTGTGGTACGTAACCTGATCATAATCTGGATGTTGATAAATGCATTTCAAACTTCTCACAACACCATTCCTCCCAAGTTTTGAAGTTCCAGCACGAATTTGGAAGTTTCCAGTTGTGTATCTGTTTAAAAAGTTATGTTTGTAGCTTAAAATTTTATTGAACACTAGACTTACCCATGTACACAGTGCGCGGCTGTTAGTATTGTTGTTGGCGTTATTATTGATCCTCCACAAGTATGTCGTCCTTCTTTCTCAATTGAAACGTGAAAAGGGTATTCTTCTATATAAATTTCACGGCCTTTTGAAGGGACGCTTGCAGCTGTAACGCTTATGTTGATTATTTTTAATAGTCACTAAGACCAAATTACCAGCAGCTGTAAGTGTAAGCAAAAAATGTTGAACTAACATAGTTACTTTGAATTGTAACTTATATTTTCATGAAGAACCGTAATACAAGGAAAGTAATGAGTTGAATTTTTACCAAATCGATGAGGTCAGTGGTCATTCTTCATAAAATTTATGTTTTAGTTTTATTATAGTGCTAAACCGATATAGTTATCATGCGACCATTAAAAAGTAATCATCTGTTAATTAATATCTTACTTAACTAAAATCAAATAATAGTGGTTTTTCCAGAGCACTTATACAAATGCAAAAATGTTGCCGATAATGCAGTTAAATTAGTACCACAATACTATATTTATTATCCTAGATGTTTCAGTCTTCACCAATCATAGTTTGAGGAAAAATGAGTAACTGTAATAATACCTAAGGTTATGTGATGTCAACTGCAACACTCACATTAATAAATCAAATTTTAACAAATGTTTTGACCTTTTTACAAGATTATTTCTGTTTTGCAAAAAAATTGTATGTAGATGTCTCAGATCAAGGATTCTCGGATATTCGGCACAAGTGGGCGTCGCTATCCGGGCACTAGGTGCCAGATGACTGGTCGGAAGGGCAACTGGACGCTTGACCAACTGTGTTCGGTAAAAAAATTTGGAGGTGTATATCCAATTGTATATGCCCTGTTACGAAACAAACAATAAGGGGCGTATCTAAGACTATTTAAAATGTTACAAAATTTACAACCCGCATCTCAGTCTTAATCATTGAAGTGTGGTTCTGAGTGAGATGTAATCAGTACAATTCGAGGGCGTTTTCCTGAATTTCAAATAAGAGAATCTAATTCAACAACACATCGATGCTGAATTTTGTTTAAAATATCGAATGATGGCAGCGTTGGAATTTGTTCTTTATTTTAATATATAGAAGGTGTTTATAGCGTTAGAAGTACTTCCCAAGCATACTTGAGACTAGTTAGAAGACCACTACATAGACCGAAATGGACTAAGGTATGTACTATCCCACTTTATGGAAATTTACTGTTGCTCTGGGAAAGGTACAACCTGCACGTGACATGTTTAATAGTTACTGGCCGGCTACCAACCGTTACATACGAAACGCTACTTTAGAGACAACGATAAAAGGATTCTAAGACCGCAAGATTATAATCTAGTTGGCCGGTGCCTAGCTATTCCGGGTCCAGTTGTCCACGTCCAGTTCGTCGCGCCCGGTTGGCTGTGCCTATTTGAACGGATGCATTGGCAACTACACTCCACATAAACTACCATATACTAATCACCGTTTATCTGTTCAGATGTATTTACACCAAAGAAAACTACGTTCTACGTCACATGAAGTGAAAACGTATGGTTAGCAGTTAATTCGGGTTTTTTCTCTATTACTATCTCTTCAATAACCTACAATGGTCCACTTTCAGAAATATAGAGAATTCAGTCCTATTTTATAAAAAAATTTTATTTTGTCAGTCGCTGCTGCAGCAAGAGGGATAGGAACCAAACACAGTTTTTTGTAAAAATGTTCTACAACTTGAATATTAGAAGAAATACCACTACTTTTTAGTTTTTTTCTATAATTTCCGGTAGTTTACCAAAATACTGCTTAATGTAGACTAGTTTTTCAACAATGCACTCCGTAGCTATTGATTGGTGAGCTAACTTTATACACGAAGAAACCTTATCAAAAAAACATATTGGATGATAGATATAAATTTTCGACGTAAAATAAGGCGATGTTTAACCACCTTCCTCACCTAGTTGGTATCGGTTGGGGTGGCAGCAGTAAGTCACATGAAGTTTTTTAATACTGCGTGCTTAAAAGAACCTTTTTAACCTGACTAATAACTTGGTCAAATTACAGCGAGTAAATCTGTATTTGCTCTGCCACTCTGTAATGCACGCACTAAACATGTAAAATATACTATTAATTGGTAAAACATGTGTAAAACTCATGCTGCTCTGATCATGTAAGAAACTGCACTTGAATACATGCTTCTTTAACAGTTAATTTCATTTGACCAAGGTTTTCTTTAATACCTCACATGGTAACGTGTGTTGAATTGAAACTTTGCTTGATGTTAATCTTCCCACAGTAATGTTAGTTCCACATACAAATGGTAGATTTGTACGTAAAAATTTCTGATTTATGACAAAAAAAATGAAAAAAAATCGCAATATAAAATAAATATGAAGCGTTGTATATAAATATGAAAAAACCTCAAAATAAGATGAAGTATGAAATTAAATAACACAAAATCAGTATTAAAATTCGAAACCTTCTGAATTCTGCCAAACCCAAATAACATTACATGCATGTAGTGTTTACGAAGTACCAGGATCTTGTGGTAAAGTCTACATTGGTAAAACTGGAAGCAGCATTAACACTAGGTTAACAGAACACAAAAGACACTTACGCTTACCTCACCCTACTAAATCGGCAATTGCTGAACACGGCTTAAGTACCCTGGACAATATAAAACTTGAAAACACAATAATTCTGGCTAATGACATGAATTCGTATATAAGAAAGATTCTGAAACAACCAAACAACTTTAACAAGGGTAATGAAAAGAAAGGCACTGTAGGTCACCAATTTCATTAATATCAAACATCATTACCAAACTGCTGGACCAAAGAAAATTTTTGTTAAAGAGAATCTATCTCTTCTAAAAGAAGTCATCCAAGCTACTAGAAGAGAAACAGTTATCAAATGGTGACTGGAGATTTCTTGACAACCAATAGGAAATTATAAATGCTTGAAAATCAAACGAAAACTAGGCATATACGTAAATGCTTGAAAATCAAACGAAAACTAGGCATATACGTAAATTTGATTCTCTTAATAATAAATAACACAATACTATACGTACACCTTAAAAAGACCTTACATGTCGTATATTATTGTAGTTAATCTTGCAATTTAGCCGATACTGTTCGTTCTGCTTTGTCTAAAAGGCTGTATTTTGATGTGTTTCATTCTAAAGTTTCCGTTGAAGAAATCTCTAATGATGACACGCGTATTAGTCATCTTCCAGCTACTGAAGCAGCAGAAATCAGACTGGAAACATCAAGACTACTACGCAGAGCACAACCTCCAAAAAAATTTAATCTATTGACATAAACAAAGCTAAGAGTTGACTAAACGATTCTACCTACACTATCATACAAGCCCAATAAGCGGTTCAAATTATTAACTACGAAACTGTTAGAGGAAAAAAACTAACCAGCAGAAATAGTTAAGAAATTAACACCGCAACACCAACATTCAATGGATTGCCAAAAATGCACAGTGTCAGGGTATTTTGAACACCCTGTATACGTATTGGGTAATTTTGTTTGTAATTCTATGCACTTAGATTCCATATATATATATATATATATATATATATATATATATATATATATATATATATATATATATATATATATATATATATATATGTTGTCAAGTTGATCTTTATGAATAAATTTGTTTAACGCGTGTGGCGACCTTTAGGAAAGGTGTATGACGAGCTTAATTTTTATTTTTTGTTTGTGAATTATTATTCCGTGATTTAGGTTGTTTTCCTTATTATTCCCCGTTTATTGAATATTGAGTAACGTATTATTTGCAAATAGTTGTATATGAGTGTAAATAGGGTTTATTTCGTTTGATTTCCGTAAAATATAATAAAAGTTTTGTAAAATTTAAAGAAAGAGTGTAGATTTATGTGTATATGATGTCATCCTGGCGACATAAAGACGAGTAGTTATATTGGTTCAGTGTAATATTGAGTATGTTGGTTTTAAGTCATAGAGATTGAATGTGGGACTTATTGTTTGTACTTAAATAAAAATATAGGGATATTTTTCGTGTTAAGTCTGCTGACGTTTGAGATTTTGAAAACTATAGAGTCCTTACGGATGAAAACAAAGATTGTGTGTTGGGGTATCAAATCTTCCCCTTCCGTTTTTTTGATTGGTGGAATTAAATTAGATAAGATATTTTTTGAGTGGTGGGATTCAAAATTCCAAGATGGATTTCTGGTAGTAATTTAGGGATTCTGAAACTGACTGCGCTCTCGAGTAGTACGGTGACGTTGTTGTTACGCTTTAAGGGGTGGTTTAGAACGTTGATGTATTGGACCTTTCGGTGTTTAACGAACGAACTTTTTGTGTAGTAAGGGTAGTTAGCTACTTCTGAAGAAGACCTGTAAAGGGATTTTATTAAAACTGTTCAATCACCAAAGGATTATACCTAGTGCCGATTTCGATTTTACGTAAAGTTACCTAGAGGTCATCGTCGTGTTATATTAGTGCTTCGGTGAACTCATTGGTTTATATCGCTTTTGCGGATTAAAAAACATTAAAGTTCTTGTGGTGCCTCTTAATTACCGTGCAAAGCGTGTTTAAATATAAAGAAACTTTTGCAATATATTAAAATTATAGTTATTTAAATCAAGTTATTAACCTTTTGGATTGTTAGTGGAAATAAAACCAGTTAAAAGATAAAAGTTAACAATCAAGTTGAGCGCACAAATTATTATTTTAAAAGAAGTTTTTAATTAATGCAGTAACATTTTAACGCGATTCAATCAAGGAATTGTTTGTGTATAAAAGAACAATAGTCAACATTTCATTCATCATTTTGTCAGAGCAGGAAGATTTCATTTCCGTCATAGCAGTCATTGGCCATCATTTTCAAATGTTGTAACACAGAAGAGGTGTTAGTCTAGACCTTAAGGTAATATAATATTGTTTTTCTTGAATATTTTCAAGATTTATTTTTGTGTGTTTCGAATTATTTTTTTATGTTAACGAAGGTTTGAAAGCGGTGTCGTAATTTTTTGTTAAATTAAGTTGTTGTTTTAAATTTATTTAATGTAATTAATTATAGTTCTAACGCTCCGCCTTCACACTTTGTTAGTTATTTTAGTATTAAAGGGCAATTGACCCTGTAGTAGTGTGGGTAAATAATCCACGATATATTTATATATATATATATATATATATATATATATATATATATATATATATATATATATATATATATATATAGGTTAAACGATTTAGAACGGCGTTAAGCAGCATTCTGATCAGACATCCTGTCACCCATTAAGTATTTTTTTTTGTTTATACGCATTATCGTGTTTACATTTATATTTATCTTATTTTTTTATTTTATTATAGCTTTATTTAGGTTTTATAAATGTGTTTTAATTCTGTGGAAACCCTTTTGTGTTACATAAAAGTTTTTTGCAAGTTTATGAGCGTAAATTTTAACTTAACAAAGTTAGTTTTTTTGTTTTATTGAGTAATAGCGTTAATAATATTTAGTGTTTTATTTGATTTTTAGTTGAGTATTAATTCATTTAGAGTGCCTTCAACAAAGGTGATTGGTTTTTTGTTTTGTTTTGATTATTATTTAATGCCTAATTATTTACACTGAGGTGTAGTAACGTAACGTTATGAGTGATTATCACGCTTTATTTGACAAGCGTGTAGTGCTATTTTGAAGCCCTATTTCAGGTAGTTTGCTGAGTTGCTGTCCAGCACACCTGGAGTTGATTGCGGATAGGTAAGCGCATGTTTTTGTATGTTTAGACACGCTATCTACTCGTAATTTTGGCACGACATCCCTTATTTTGACTACCAAACATTCTGGCGCCCAAAACCGAACTGATTTTGTTTTCATCCCTATTTTGACTTACGTACGATTTACTATTCTGGATGTGCGAAATTTTTCAACATCTGACCTACACCCATACGCTGGCTAGTCGGGGCAAAAGGCCAGTTTTATCTGTAATCCCGTTCTACCACCCGTTTATACCGTTACAACAGACCAAATTCTCCACTTCGGCCATAAATTCATCAACCTACTTATTTTATAAATACCGAAGTATTCAAACTTTGAGCAACTCTTTTGTAAAGAATTCAGAACATATTATTGAATTATTGATTAAATGATACCTTACAACTGTTACAACGACTTTTCAACCACATAATTCCTCTTATTTAGTGGCGAGTATTATCAACAGTTAGACGAAGTGCCTATGGGATCCACAATTTTACCACCGATTTCAAATTATTTTATGCAACATTTCCGAGAAGAGGATTTAAATAATGCACATAAGAAACCAAAATTTTGGATTAGATACGTTGATGGTGTTTTTACCATCTGGCCTTTTGGGGAAGAAGAATTAAAGGTGTTGCTAAACAATTTAGACAATCAACATTAAATTTACAATAGAAAGTAAAGTGATGGTTGTGTTCCATTTCTTCATGTTCTCATTGAAAGGAAATTACAGTAACGCTTCATCACACCATCATCAAACGGCACATACGTATGATAAATTTACAACTTCAAGTAAGTTGGTGTTTTTACATTTTCTTGCAAACACAACGAATAAAATTGGTAAAATGTAAAAGCGTAATATAAAAGTAGCTTGCAATAACAGTATTGAAATTTCGACACTTCTGAATTCTGCCAACGGCCAAATACTATTACATAGGTATGTCTGGTGATCACGATGTACCATGTTCTTGTGGTAAGGTCTACTTTGGTAAAACTGAAATATGCATTAAAACCAGATTAATAGAACACAAAAGACACTTATGCTTGCTTCATCTACTAAATCAGCAATAGCTGATCATGCCTTAAACACTTTGCACGATATAGAATTTGAAGACACAAGAATTCAGGGCAACAATAGAAATTGGTATCCAAAAAAAGATTCAAGAAGTTATTGAAATTCCAAAACAGCCTAACAACTTGAATAAGGATAATGGTTGTGAACTGTTCGATACCTAGATGTCTATTTTCAAGAACTGAAAGTTATGCAGTCTACAACAGTGATCTAATTTCAATTCTTTAATCTAGTTATACCTGATGATACCTTGTCAATATTTGTCACTTTGATATTACGCCTAGCGAAGGACACAGTTTCTATCTGAAAGCTTGCAAATAAATAACCAAGTAATTTCACACCAATTTTTCCAAAAGAAAGTGTTACTTAACATTTCAGATTTTTTGCGTTTAGTAAATTTGTATACCTAAAACGCGAAAACACGAGATCTAAAAAAAAAATTTGAACAATATAAAATATGAAATTTGATAGAAATACAATGCTTACTTATAATAAAATATTTGCTTTTGTGTAATTAGTCATGTTACGAAATTCGTGTCTTGAATTATCCCTAATGCGTTTGCGGTATAACAAATTATTGGGTATATAATGGCTTTAATCGTTTATTAATTTCTGGGGTGTGCACATTTTTCTTACAAAATATTCTTGTTTATAAAATCATAATAATTTGAAACCCTTGTATATATAGCAGGGAATCCACCAAGTCCACATTCGAACCCAAAGGATACTATACCAATTTGAATGGTCTTATTATTCACGTGCATCACTAGAGGCCCTCCGGAATCACTCTACGGCATTAAAATATAAATTCATCCTATTATATTTCTCAATACACTTACACTACACGAATCTTCTCCTCGAACTCCACCAAAACAAATCATAGTTGTTCGGTTATAAAAATCATACTTCTCCTGACAAGATTCATCTGGAAATCTTGGTAGTGTCACCATCTGTAACTGTTCGGATAAAGGTCCTACAGGTGATATTCTACCCCATCCGGTTACTATTCCCACGTCCGCTATTTCTTCATTATTTATTAGGGTAACTGGGTTAATGCCACTTTTATACTGCAATTCCTCTGCTAGTGTGACAATTGCGATATCGTTACTGAAAGTGCCCCATGCATCGTAATTGGGATGATTATTATATGAACTTACTGGGACTACCGTACCACCTGACACACGTATAGAACTTCCAGCACGAATTGATAATATCGATGGAGTGGTACTAAAAATAAACATTAAATATAGTTAAGTACATTACCAACATACTCTATAGTACAGTGGGCAGCAGTAAGAATTTTTCTAGGTGTTAAAATTGACCCGCCACATAAATGTGTACCGTTAACTTGAAGAGATACTTGGTATGAATAATCCTCTATATTCACGTCTTGACCTCCAACAATTCTTACATTATATTTAGATCGAGCATCTGCAATTTAGTATCCATTATCAATTAACCAGACCAATTTATACTTACCAACTACCAGAATAAACAGCAGAATAACCATAAACGGGTTCATAGCAACATTGGACTGTGTGACTAAAAAAAATTGTCACAAATTGTTTTCGCTCTAAATAATAAACAAAATATTATCTAAATCATTTGACACTATGAAATAAAAAAATGTGTAGTGATTAGATAAATAGGCACATTCTCGTTCAGTATTTATAAGTTTATAATTCTATTTTTGGGTTGTTACCGTGTTTAGATAGCGTACTTTTTAACAGTCATTCTTTTAATAATTATTTTGTATCTTAAAGAGCTTTCAAAAACCATTATCATTTAGTGAAGAAGATAACTGTAACCGTTATCTAAACGTTTAAATGCGTAAGAGGTTAATAAAAAATATACTACCTCATACCCAAAAGCTACTCTTCTTAATTATGAGCGATAATCGTGAAAGTTATTCATTTATTTTGTAACGACGGCGGTAAAGATGCTGTAGTACTGAGAAAACTGAATTTTTCTGTAAAACCTTGTTTCAATATTTTGTGGTGTAGTAAAAACTGCCCAGAGCACTTCATTGCACATGGTAAATAAGTAACGTTCCGAAGGAATTGTGTTAGTAACAGAACGACACAAAATACAGAGTACGCAAAAGCCCCGTGACAGCCCATTATTTCTAAAAGTACGCATCGCACTAAAATTTAAAAAAAAATATGTATTTTATCATGTTTCTTAATCTATCTGATAACGTTATATGTAGCATTGTATGCCGCCCACGGAAGGTGAGGCGGGTCTAAATATTTAAATTTTAGTTTTTATTTAAATTTAGATATAATGTATGTGGATGTATGTATGCGTTCGTGCTAACGTGTGCGCGTGCGGGTGAACGTACGTGCGTGTGCGCGATGGTGAGTGCGTGCGTATGTACACGTATGCGTGGTGTGTGTGTGTGTGTGTGTGTATGTGTGTGTATGTGTGAGTCTGAGGGTGCGTGTGTGGCCGCTTACAAACGTGCGTGCTTACGCGCTTACGCGTGGACGTTCGAGCGTTTATGCATATCTGCGTGGTAGCGCGCGTACGTGTGTACATTACGTGTGTGTGTGTGTGTGTGTTGTGTGTGTGTATCTGAGGTGCGTGTGTGCCCTTACAAAGATGCGTGCTTACGCGCTGTGGACGTTCGAGCGTTTATGCATATCTGCGTGGTAGCGCGCGTACTGTGTACATTACGTATTGGTTTTTGTGTGTGTGTGTGTGATGTGTAAGTGTGTGTGTGTGTGTGTGTGTGTGTGTGTGCTGTGGCTGTGTGCGTACTGTTGCGTATGCGTGCAAAGTGAGTACGTTGCCTCTGTGTAAGTGTGAGTGCGTACATTAGTTGTGCTTACGTCATGCGTACTGTTAAGCGTGTGTGTGTGTGATATGTGTAGGTGTTCGTGGTGTGCATGACTATGTGTTCTGTGTGGGTGTGCGTTTAGTTCACTGTGTACTGTAAGTGTGTCGTTTCGTGCGTGTGCGTGCGTGCGCGTGTGTAAAAGTGCGTATTTATGTTTATGTGCGTGTGCGTGTACGTATGCGTGTGTAACATTTAAAAAGATGCATAGGACAATATTGCATAGTATGAGCGCACTCTCCATTGTATTGAACTATTGAACTATTAAAAAATTATCTAGTTGGTAAGCAACAGCAAGTGTTATTTAACAATACACATTCCGAGTGGTTACAGATTAGTGAAGGTGTTCCTCGGGGTTCAATTCTTGGACCACTGTGTTATTCCATGTATACGTCAAGTTTCTTATCTTGTTTAAACACAGTGAAAGGCCATCTGTATGCCGATGATACGCAAGTATATAACATATTTGATCCCTTAGGAGCTAATGTCGAAATAAATAATCTGAATTTTGAATTATCTAATCTCTTGAACCTTACGAAACAACATGACAATAATTAATCAAACAAATCAAAGGTTATGTTTTTTGGTAAACATCACATTTCTAGCAGTTTAACCATTAACCTGGATGGAGTACAGTTGGAATAAAAATAGGTGAAAACCTAGGTCTCATTATATTCAAAAATTTTGGTTTAGAACTCACATTAATAGTTTAATAGATCATATTTTGCCTAAAAATGTATCCATCAAGGCATTTATTAAATACGGATTTGAAATTAATTGTAATTCTTAATATTAAAATTTAAAGATTATATTTATATTTCACAAGACCGTACAAACAGAAACAAAAAATACAAAACTCATGTTTTAGCGTATAATAAAAAATTTATATCAAGAAACCAATTTAACAGTATAATTCATAGTGTTTTCAAAAAAATTATTGACAACCCAATTATAAAATAAAAATTAATATAATTTACAAAACAACAAATAATTTAAATTAATAAAAACAAAAAAAAAAAAAAAAAAAAAAACAATAAAAAAAAAAATAATTAAAATATATTAAAAATAAATATAAATAAATTAAATTAATATTATTAATATTAAAAATTTAATTATATATATATATATAAAAAATAAAAATATAAAAAATATTAAAAATATATTTATAATAAAATTAAAAATTAATATTATATATAAAAAATATAATAATATAAAAAATTAAAATAAATATATAAAAATAATAAAATAAAAAAATAAAAATATATAAAATAATAAAATAAAAACAAATAATAATAATATAATAAAATATAAAATAATAAATAATAAAAACAAAAAATAAAAAAAATAAAAATATATAATATATAATAAATAAAAATATATAAAATAAAAAAAATAAATATATAATATATAAAATAATATAAAAATTATATAAAATAAAAAAAATTATAAAAAAATTTAAAAATATAAAAAAATAAAAAAAATAAAAAAAAAAAAATATAATAAATAAAAAAAAAACAAAATAATAATAAAATAAATATAAATATAATAATATAATATAATATAATATATAAAAATAAATATATAAATAAAAAAAAAAAAAAAAATTAAAAATAAATATATATAAAATATAAAAATATATAAAAAAAAAAATATAAAAAAATATAAATAAATATAATATAAATATAATAAATATATATAATATAAAATATATATAAAAATAAAAAAATAAACAAACACACAAAAAAAAAACACACACACACACACACACACACACAACAACACACACACACACACACACACACACACACACACACACACACACACACACACACACACACAAAATATATATATATATATTTTAATATATATATAATATATATATATATTAGACGAAAATTAAATGTATGATTTTACAAAAAACGAGAAATTTTTAAACAAGCCTTGATGGTACTGTCAGGAGAAATTTACGGAAATGTTACTTTTAATTTTGCCAGGTGTACGTGCACAATGGATGATGAAGAGGTTTTATCAATAGGACGGAGCGCCGCCACATACCATCTAGTCTTTTGTTTTGTTTTCAATTTTTTAATTTAAAAAAAGTTTGACACGAAATAAAAATTGTCCCATTTTCGGTAATCCAGTTGAATTAAAAAAATGGTGTCAAAAGAAGAGGTTCTAAAATACTACAATCATATTAGACAAAGGAAGCAAGATGAGGGTCAATAAACCACAAACAGGTGAAATTTTGGAAATTATCCAATAGAAGCAATATGGAAAGCATCTATTTTTGTATCGGTGACAATAATAAACCAAATTGAAAGAGAACACAAAAATTAATGACATTCAAAGAATATAATAAAGATGCGCCAATGTTAAAAAATAAAGTTGCAAAATTTAGAGAAAAATCAATTATTTGATATCGCGGCTTGTAAAGAACCAGCGTCCTTTACGTATGCTTTTAGAATAAATTATTTGCGGACCATCCAATCTAAAATTTCAAAAGTTTACGCGATATTGCACAACGAATAATTTATTAATCACCGCTGACGTGTATTTCTAAAACAAACAGTAAGTTTTGCACGTCAGAACGATTACAACCAATCGCATAACGGCATCCCCCGCACGGTAGCCGCGAAGCCGCCCACAGATGCACCTTTATAAACCCGCGACCGCGTAAAAAAGAGGATGAATCGAAGTAGATTCAAGCCAAGCCGATATCCAGCAGCCGCCACCGTACCGTTTGCTTCGTGTAAGCACCGACCTGTTATTCACCGTCGAAGAGTCCATCGCGATCGTGTGATAACGCGCACCACCTCGCACCGGGCAACCTAAAGTTTAATCCTGTACTGCCATTGATAGACACGTAAGTTGTAAAGTTATTCTGACAATTTACAATCCCTACAGCGTAAAAACGGGCTGAGTCTCCAGGAGTTATACCAACAACCCAGAGTGCCACGAAGGGTAGATCCCGACGTCACTCGCAAATACAAGTACACTAACACCTAGAGTGCCACGCAGGTAACCCCGACGTCACTCGCAAACACTTGAGGGTGAAGGGTTGTTACAGGGCTGTAAAGACCTGCGACCTTCTCTTAGTCTATCCGGTTAAGACAGGCCGTCGCCTACGTCTTCTGAGTATTACTGAGATCCCGCTCGAAACTCATACATACAATACATACAGACAACACAATAACCGTACACGGTGTCTTTAATCGCAGGAGAGTACACCCGAAATCGGTTGTATAAATTGGTAGTCAATATAACCATCGCAAACACCTAGTGTGAGATAGTTTTAAATAAATTAGATAGTACGTAAATTATCCAATATTTACCTTAAACCTATTAAAGTCGTTTTAGAGTAGTTTTAATATCAAGTATTTTGTTCCCTTGATTGATTGTAGATAATTAGACTTAGTATAGAAATCCGTAATTAATTCCGTTAAATAAATAATCTAATTGCCTAATCAAACCGGTTAGAATTAAAGAAAGATAGTCCCGAGATCTCGATTTGCATACGCGCATTTCGCGTGTATTATTTCCTGGGAGTACGACATACTCGCTTCAGCGCTCCAGAGTTACTGAAGAATAAATGTGATGCCATGCGTATAGGCCGAGAACGATATCGATTTTCTCCGTCCGAGGTCGTTACACTGGCGCCGTTGAACGAAACTATTTAAAGCAACGGTTCTAGCTTCTGTAAATACAGGACCGTAACATAAATTTTACCTACTAGGTAAGGAGTAGATTAAAATAATATCTCTGTTCACAGAAGCGACTACGCACACAGTAAATAGCCGCCCACCAGGAGAACGAGTGTGAGGAGCCGCCAGGACCAAGAAGCACAAATACATTTTGAGTTGTTATTAATACCAGTTTTTTTATATTTGTTTAATATACGTTTTAAAACGCTTTAAGATATTTATTTAAGGTGACGTTTATAATAAATTATAAACACGATTGAGCAAAGCAGAGGCAAAATAAAACCGCGTTGGGTTACCAAACCAGAAGGCGCGTAAATAATAATCATTTAATTAAAAACGTAATAGGGGCCAATACAGGCTAGTAAGTGCAAAGTTTTCGAAGAATGTGTATGTGAAAAGTATAAAAAATCCTACAATTGAAAGGTCTTTTCTCACTGATCAACGATCTACGAGAGCAATGTCAATAGGAACGGTTGACCGCATAACGACTAAGAAAATTTGAAAAGAAATGCAAGAGAACGCAAACAAAAAGAAAATACATGCACAAATGAACTAAAAAGAGTAGATCTTCAACATGTGAATTTTATGAGTTATCCGACGATATGCAGTCCGAAAGCAATGTAGAAAAGCAGGAAGACGAAGAATTTGAGCAAATACAAATGCTGCCATCAACATCTTCTGAAAACCTTCAGATAAAAATACAAAACACCTCAAACAAGAATAAAGTTAGCAACTTTCGCCAGAACTTGCGACAGATATGGCCTTGCGGATAGACCGGCAGCCGACTTGCCTCAGCTTTACTGCATGATCTAAACAAAGAAACTTCAGAAGATGTTGTTCTAATTATTGATAGAAGTAAAGTGCGCCGTGAACGAAAAAAATGCGTCTTCATTTACAAGAGACAGATTCGGCGAGAGAAGAAAGTCCTAGCGCTTTATTTCGATGGGAGAAAGGATAAAACTATGACAATAGTTCGGGCTGAAAATTGTAGTGCAAGACAGAGTGTTACTACAGAAGAATACATTTCTATAATAAGTGAACCTGGCTCCAAATACGTAGGTCATGCTTGTTACCCCAGATAGAAAGAAAAGAACAATGAAGGTAGAAGGATAATAGGCAGGTAGCTTATTGGGCGGGTGGAAAAAAGGGTTCGTGGCCAGCTAAACAGTCGGTAAGGATCGTGGGTGACTGATATTTAAAGAAAGACAATAAAGGGGCGCCAGAAGCTTAATTATATGTTTTTTTTGAATACACGAACCTTCGAAACGATTTCACACTACTTCAGCTTCATAAGTAATTTAGGACCCGTAAGCGTATACAAAAGGAAGGATAAAGTAATAAGAAAGGTTTAATTGTATAACCAAAACTTAAATGGATGAGGACGATAAATATATTAAATTCAATTTATAACAAACGGAAATTTAATTTTTAATCTGGTTTGTTTTCTATTAGCAAAGATCTGAGGGGAGATCAGATATCTTAAAGATTAGTACAAAAATAATATACAAAAAGAAATTACCGTAACTAAAATCCAAATAACACAAGGAATTATATTAACGGCGCGAACAATCGACGCAGTGGCTAACATAATGATCCACAAAATTTTATTATCTAATTATAATACAAAAAAAAACCCAGTACTCGGATAGGCCTCGCAGAGCACTTAGAATACACATACTTAATATTTCAACAAAAAAATAAATTGTTCTAGCCTCACATACAGATAGAAGAACAAATAAATCATGAGTGTTATTAAAACCAAATTATGAATGTACTTCTACGCGAAAAAGGGGGGGGAATGAATTACCATAATAAAACAAAACTAAAGGGGTTCAAAACATCCCAAAATACTGATTCTTAATTAAGTCTATTATACCTAACTAACTGCTTCGTGATAATAAAGCGTCGTCCACGATAAGCATGTTGAACATGGATAGGTGTAAACTGTACTTTATACAGAAGAAGTTATACGTTACATCAATTAATATAATGCATGAGTCAAGCAACGGTAGAGTGTGCAATGTAACATAAAAGTAGGTATGTATTTACACAACAAAAAAAAGAAACGGAGCAAAGTGACACATAAAAATAACTAACTTGGGTAGGTAAGTAGGTACACAATAATTGACTGTTATAATATTTGATACACACAACAAATTTCTTTTAGGTTAACAAAGCATGTAGAACAAAGTTGGACGGTGAATCATCAACACATGAAATCACAATCTCCAGAACTATAGGTGGATGGACAACGGACAAAACACAACACAGATCTGACCTTAGGCAAATACTGTTACTCCCGTAGTTGAACTGCTTATAGTCGGTGGACTTCCAGAGAATAGTGTACCTATCAGTATATCGTGGTACTATAATAATACATCAACAGTGGCATGATAGTTACACTACCGGCTACAATAAATTAATTTAGTGATGGATATCCAGAATTAAGCTGGTAACATACCTCTACGGTGTAGTGCGAGCCTTTGGAGAAGGTATCGACACAATTGAAGCTTATCCACGAGTGGTAAATAATAGGGTAATAGTAAGGTAGTAATAATGCTAAAATAAAGTAGATAAATTTACAGTGTGGTTAGGCTTCCGATGAATATTTACCCTACGGTGGAATGTGCACCCGATAAAGAACTTGGAATTGTGTGGTTACTTTTTAATCCTCGAATCGAGAAAATAATTAAGGTAAGACCAGAACCACAATAACGGCTTAATTATTTTAATTTCTAAAGGCCACTAATCTTTCAGATCCCTTTTGATAGGGCGATTTTAATTAAAGAAATCGAATAAAGAAAATGGCATCCAAACAATTCAACCTTCTAATCTCAATGTCAAAAATTGTTAGCGGAAGACGTTGAGGGAGAATTTTTCACCGGAAGTGCATTATGGAATTGTCAGTAATAATAAAATTAAAATTACCAAAGAATTTGTTTATTTACTAAATTTGTCAATTTTTGATGAATAGGCAACCCACAGTACACACATGTACCGGCAGCTAATACCTAACTACAGAAAATTTGCAAGAATTGCCAATTAAACGTAACATGCTGCACCAAAATCTGGTGCTGCCAGTGGTATTAAATACGCTATTTGTGACGTTTTAAAAGAAAATCGCATTTACACAACGAAGTTATTGGCAATTGGCTGTGGTACAGTTGTTAATACTGGTAACTTAAATGGGGTTATCTGTCGTCTGGAAAGTGAATTTGGAAAATATTTACATTGGATAATATATCAGCTTCACTTGAACGAACTGTCACTGCGCCATATTATCGAAAAGATAGATGGGGTTACATCCAGACCTCGTGACTTTTCTGGACCTATAGGGAAGCAATTGATACATTGTGAAAAGTTTCCTGTGACGAAATATCAACCAATTCAATGTACACTACCATTAATCGACAAGACACTACTTAGCAGCGACCAACAGTACCTTAAAGATATATGCGAAGCTGTAAGTACTGGAAACTGTTCACCAAGCCTTGCTGCACGAAGCCCTGGAAAATTATCGCACGCACGATGGCTCACCACAGCAAACAGGACTCTAAGGTTGTATGTAAGTGTAATTAATCCATCTAATAAGTTACAAGACATTGCCAAATTTATTATTAAAGTATACGCTCCAATGTGGTTCACTATTAAAACCCACCCCACTATAAAAGATGCACCCCCCCAAAAATCTGTGGAGCACAATTCAACTTAGTCGTTATTTACCAGATGATTTAAGACTTATTGTCAATAATATTGTTCAACGCAATGGCTTTTTTGCTCATCCAGAGAGTTTGTTAGTGGCAATGCTTGCAGATAGTGAGAAACATATACGTGAGCTCGCTATTAGGAGAATATTGTTAATAAGAGGCAAAAACATAATTCAGAATAAAACAAGAAAGTATATAATCCCAAAAATTAATTTCGATGCACCCAACTACATTGATTTAATTCATTGGCATGATCCTCAGTATAATTTGACCGAACCAACTTTAACCCAGCATTTATACCAAGATGAACTTAAGCAATGTGTTAAAGATGGAAGTCCAGAATTGCTCTGCTTTTTGTGCCACACACAAGCTGTAGGAGGTGTGTAAAGTTGTTACTGAGGTAGCATTAGATGCCTGTAGTGAAGTTTCAAGAGATGGTTTAATAAGAACAAAGCTTTTGGACAGAAACATAATGCCTGTTTTTGAAACAAAATGTAACTGCAAAGCTGAATGAGTTTATAAATCAACACTGCATTAAAAATTTTCAAAAAATCTCATACATGTTTTACTAACCTGGTATTCCACCAATATCAATATTTTTAAATTTATTGCGGGAAATAAAGACAGCTTTACAAATATTTTGAAAAAAATTCCAAATTATCTTCTTATCCTAATACAACGTTTTACACATAGTGCCACCTTAAAAATGAAAATTAAAAATTTTTAATTTTCAAGGTCATGGCGGGAAATGAAGATGGCCATCAAAAATTTTGGAAAAAATTTTAAATTATCTTCTAATCCTAATACAACTTTTTACACATAGTGCTAAGCGATATCGAAACTTTTTGAAAATTCTTAAAGTTTTCGTTCCGGCCTACTGCCCAACGCTATCACTTAAGCGTGTAGTACACACTAAAGCATTGTGAAGGTACTGAATTTAGGAGGTTTGCTCTGAAATTGAGGTGGAATTATTCTCAGAAATAAAATGCGCTGAGTCTAGTGGACTCCATGTCACCAGTTAAGGGTTAAGGGACTAAGGGACTACTTTTAATCCGGCAAGTGAGTGTTGCAGCCCTAGACGTGGGGTTAAAATTTTCCTTAGTTCCGCAGTATATATGCGATTTTTTGTCATTCTAAGATTAGTTATATCAAAATTCATCCAAAAATTATAAAATTCCAGATGCGAAATGGCGCGCGACTCGTCATTAGGAATCTAGTAAGATATCTAGGTTGATTTGTTGTAAAGGTTTTTCTCTCAGATTATGTCCTAAGCGACTAAAGGTTACTCTTAATACCTAGAAACTAAACGTGATATTTGAGTCCATACAAACACCATCTGAAATAATATATTTAATCCCGAAATGACAAAAACTTTATTTACATGTAACCATGCGTTATATACTCAAACTATATGTTGTTCTGCATTCAGAAACATTACTCGATCACACGTTACTCTTTTTGGTCAATTTTAAATATAAATTCCTTTGTGCAGCGTAGCGATTTCGGTTAGGGTACTGATACTCTACTGTCGTTATTGCGGGCATAAAGTTACATCTAGACTTGACACACAAGTTTCCTAAGAACTCAGATACCCATCCTAAACCTACACACGATATTTTTACATACTTCGTAGCGTGGTAAATATTAAAAATAATAAAAAATTCTGCGTTTGTGAAAAGAAATGCCAAAAAGTTCAATATTGAGAAATCAGATGGAAGCCGAATACAACAAAAGAACTGGACAATGAATATAGGAACTTGAATATACAGGGATTAGCAACAAAGACACAAGAAGTATTTGCCGAGATAGAAGAAATGGGAATGGACATAATTTCTCTGACAGAAACAAAAAAGAAAGGAACGGGAATAGAGGAAATAGGACAATACTTACACATGTGGAGTGGAGTCCCAAAAACGAAAGAGGAAAAAAGGGAGTTTCTATGGTTATTAAGAAGAAATATGGAAAACAAATAAAAAGTTGGGAAGCAGTAGACGAGAGGATTATCAAAGTTAACCTCGAGAGTTTTAGATATAGAATGACAATTGTAGGAATATATGCACCTAATGAAGACGATAGCCCCACGAACAAAGACCAATTCTATAGCAAGTTAGACGATATAATAAATGAATGTGGTAAGCGACGAGAAGTTCTGTTGCTGGGCGATTTCAACGCGTGGGTAGGATGCAAGACAAACGATAAAGTCGTAGGACAATTCGATGATACTAGAAGAAACAGTAATGGAGAAAGGCTTATAGGTCTCTGAAAATAACAACCTAAAAATCCAAAACGGTTTTTATAAACATAAGAAAATCCATACATATACTTATGAGGAACATACACGACAACGAAGAACAATCATCGACTATGTTATAACTCGACAGTACTCTACCGATAGAGTTCAGGATGTTAGAGCTTGTAGAGGCCCGACATGCGGAACGAATCACTATTTGGTGAAAGCCAAAATAGTGTTTTCACCCAAAGGGCAAAACAAGGTAGTAATACCAAAGCAGACAGAGAAAATACAACAAGTCAGATACAACATACAAAGCCTACAACAGTGTAGCACACAACACCTATATCAAAATAGATTGGATCAAAAACTTAATGAAAACCTACAAGGATCAAACACAGAGATGTATGAACATATAAGAACAGGCCTACAACAAGCAGCAAAAGAAGCTTTAGGAGAAGAGGTTAGAGAAAACCAAGAAATTACTGGATAAACGAAGACCTAATGGAGGAAATACGCTACAAAAAAGAACTATATACAAAGTGGCTAAATACTAAAGAAGACGAAGATAGAGAAACATATAAGATACAACAAACTAGAGTAAGACAATTGATAAAAACTACGAAACAAAAAACGTGGGAAAAAAAATGTAGCGAGATAGAAGGATATATAGGAGGAAGAAGGACGACGGAGGTATGGAAATTCATAAGGAATGTAAAAGCTCCACATCGAGAAAAAACAATAATACAAAATATTCCTGCCGAAGAATGGAAAAAATACTATTTAGAGCTACTCACCGAGAAAAGACCTATATTCCAAGAAATTATGGTGACAGAAGAAAGAACGATAGATAGGAACTACATAGAAATACAAGAGGAACAAGTAATCAAAGCAATTAAAGAAATGAGAAATGGAAAAGCCCCAGGTCCAGGAGGAATCCCCGTTGAGTTGGTAAAAAATGGAACACCGAAACTATATAGGATGATAACAAAACTTACGAATAAATGCATAAATGAGGGAAATATACCAAATGAATGGAAAACAGGATATATATCTCCAATACACAAAAAGGGAAAAGAGATCTGCGACAACTACCGAGGAATAGCAGTTACAAGTACGTTTAGCAAAATATATGGACGTATTATTCGAGACTTAATTGAACAGCAATATCAAGCCGAAGAAGCGGAAGAGCAAAGCGGATTTAGGGCAGGCAGATCATGTTTAGATAACCTATTCTGTCTAACACAAATTATACAGAAAAAACTAGCAACCGGCAGAGAGCTACATTTAGTATTTCTCGACATATCAAAAGCTTATGATAACGTACCCCTTAAAAAACTATGGAGCGTAATGGAGAACAGCAACATCAACAACACATTAGTCAGGGCCGTGAAGAACCTATATGACAATCAAACAGCGAGAGTAAGGGTAGGAGCGGAGCTGACAACAGAATTTAAAGTTACGAAAGGTCTAAGGCAGGGCTGCTGTATCTCACCGACGTTATTCAAGATATATATAGAAAAAACACTCGAACAATGGAAAAGGAGAAGTATGGGAATGGGAATACCACTGGACGATGATACTACATTATACACGTTGCAATTTGCCGACGATCAAATTATAATGGCACAAGAAATAGAAGACATCGAATACATGACAAGGAAAGCTATAGAGGAATATGATAAATGGGGACTTAAAATTAATGTAAATAAATCAGCATATCTTAGTATAGGACAAGAACAAGACGCTTTAACCTTAGAAACAGGTGAAACTATACCGGCATGTAAAGAATACAAATATTTGGGAGCAACAGTAGGAAAACAAGGATTATATAACACAGAGGTAAAGAGAGAATAAAACAAGGCCGGAAAGTTATAGGTGCGCTAAATGGTATATTGTGGGATACAAATATAAGCAAAAGAATAAAAACAAATCTACTCAGTTATGGTCCAAAGTGTGGCACTATACGGAGCCGAAATCTGGCAACTCTCGGAACAACAAAAAATCAACTGAAAGTAATGGAAATGGACTATTGGTCGTGTTGCGGGTTATCGTGTGTCTGTGTATTTTTGTGTGAACTTAAAAAAGACTCAAAATTTAATTAATTACGAAATCCGATTTGAGTAAACCCTTGGAAGGTCTTCATATAGAAACAAGCATTTTAATTTTATGATTTAAAGGCAAATAATATTAATTAGACAATACATTAAGATGAAAATTTCTGCTAATTAGTTATAGATAAATACAGTTTAGCGCTCTCGAACGTTACCTCTTTATGCACATATCAATTTTTATCCACGTTTGAATGTTTATAAGTAATTATTTAGAAAAATCCTATTAAATCCTATTAAAAAACCTTAACCTTTAATACGGTTAATGTATTTATTTGCTGAAGATTATGTAATATGTATACACAGCTTTATTTAACTAATTCGAAATTTAATGTAGGATCATCTTATTTATTAACACACTCAAGCGTTAGTAGCTTAATTATTTTAGCTTATTCCATCTTATACTCTTTCACTCTATAATACGGTATTTGGGGGTTTATATCTGTCACTAATTACGTCAATTGTGGTCACCGCTCGTAACGGAAGCGCTCTGACTTATCACATTTTAACATAGTCGTTTAAATGAGAAACATCCCATGTAAATCCCGTTGTATCCATTTAGATGTCACACGTGTAGCTGCTACCACCACTTGACACCATTGATGATAAATAAACATTGTTTTCCTCACAATTTGTGATGTATCCATTTATAAAACGAATCATTCTGTGTTGTCATGCACTGAATATAAAACTTCTGAAAAATTATAGATAGTAGTTAATATTAAGCGAAATTAATAAGTTTATATTGATAATACCCTTCGTTTTACAGCTGCTTATTTGGTACAGACACAACGTGAGTCTCGTACTTAGTTTACAATGTATGGTATAAATACTGTTTACTTAGTTTTTGGGTTTCATTTGATGTGATATACGCAGACCATTTGGTTTCATACATTATTCGAAAATTTCTCACATTGTAAAGCTGCATTCTGCAACAGTTTTAAATAAATAGGGTCTTTTAACCTTGTAAAAGCATTTGATATTTTACTAGTATTATTCCTTCATTCTATTTTTATGCATATGTTTATACCAGCTTACCTTTCTTTCTTTCACTCGAATTTGGCCGGTGATTAAACGACCCAGTTTCGGGAAAATTTTCATATTTTCCCTCAAAGAACCAAGTGCCACTTAGCTAAGATTCTCTGTCATAGTGCTTATAGCAAAATCTGTATTCACGTTTTATAATATCCCTTTAACGCTCAGTGGCCAAATATTTAACCACCCCAAAAAGTTACTAAATGCACAGATAGGTTTTTGTTTCAGAATCAAAAGTAGAAGGGGGACACCTTCTGCCATCATGGATTTAGACGTCACAAGACCGCTCATGTGGGAGACCGTATTTTCCACCCCTATGGTTTCTTTTCGGAGGCTTTTTAACCCTTGATGGAATTTTCAACCCTAATTATTTTTGGTTGTATTAAGAGCCGTTTTTGACAGCCATGCCTTTTTTGTACTTGCTCACGTGAGGGGCACATTTTAGGGATTAGTTTGGAGTAGGGATTGTGGCAGGATATTGGCTTCTTTTCGGTGGCCTTTTGCAACCCTTGGTCGGAGTTTAACCCTTAATTAAGATCATTTTGGTTGTATTAGGAGCCTTTTCGGAAGTTCAGCCTCAGGTTGGGCAATTGTGCGTATACTTTTAATTCCTATCTACAGATTCTAACCTTACGAAATTTTGTTAATACATTAGGGTTGTATTCTAATAAGGGGCCCTAATGCTAACTTGTAAGGCAGGTGTAGGCCTCACCCCCCCCCCCCCATTGCTGTGACTCCTTGGTGTATGTGAGCTCTAACCTAATCTTACAAGACAAGTGTATGCCTTCGCCCCCTGTCGCGGTCTTTTTGGTGTAATTGTATATGAGCCCTAATCTAATCTTGTAAGACAAGTGTAAGCTTCGCCCCCTGTCGTGGCCCCTGGTTGGAAATTGTATTTGTTTTTGTAGGTTATGACTGATAATTTGAAGTTGTATTATAATAAAGAGACCTAAATTCTATCTTGTAAGGCAGATATAGGGCTTCGCAACTTATTGTTGGGACTTCGATCGTGACCCCTTGAAGTAAAATTTGAATTTGTATTCTAATAAGGAGGCCCTTTTGCTATCTTCTAAGACAGGTGTATGAACCTGTGTTAGGGTTTGATCTTGCGTGGGGAATTTGAATGACAGTAAAATTTGATTATAGAACACTTATTTTTTATTGTAAATATCATAATTAAAAAATCCTCAGTGAGTTATAGAAACAATTACTGGCATTTAGATTATTCTCTAATGAAACAAACATTTTTTATTAAGTTAATTAATTACTTAACATAGTTATTACAATATTGTTTCCTAAACGAATATTAAAACTGATAGTTTTACCTGTTGGTCCTAATGTATTGAAATATGTTTAATATCCCTCCGTTCGTTAAATTGTTGTATATTGTACACCTTAAAAGTTTTAAAGAAACTTGTTGTTACGTATAGATTAGATGCGTTTTATAGCTGTAATTAAAAATCTGTACAAGTAAATAAAATAAATAAAAGGTTAAAAGCACACTTACCAGCTCTGTACTGAAAGAACGTTTTGGAGAATTGGTTAAAAGTGATAGTCACTATTTTGTGTTACTCGTTTAATCAAACTAAATCACTTTTTACGTTTTTACTTATGCATAGTTGATATATAACTGGTTCTCTGCCAGTATAAGTAAATTTTTTCAAAGCGATTTGAAAAGTATTCATATTGTGCATACGGACACACAAATTGTTTATTGAAACGCATTCATTATCAGTTATTAAAACCTCATTAAAAAGGCTGGAGAGTAATAATTACGTGTGCAACATACAGTTAAAATTGAACGTGTATTTCCCCATATTATTTTTATTAGAGTTTTTAAATTTTTATTACCATGATTGTTATTAAAATTATCACATTTCTATTAATGATCATTTTGATATGAAAAGGAATTCCTAAAATTTACCATGGCATTTTCAATTTTGGTAAAACATAATTTCGTTTTGAGGAAACAACCTTCAAAACAATCAATCAAGCCAGATACATAAGAATGTTTTGATTATATCCATTTAAATAGCGAAATAAATAAATTCAAGATGTATCTGAAAATGACTTCTATCAAAAAAAAGGTTGTGTCTTTTTAAAAAACCTTAGATTTTTATAAAACAAAACTGAACGTCCTAGTCGTTATTGAAAATGCTCAACCACCTATGTACAGTATATAGTGCAATAACAAATATAATTCAACTCATTACTTTAAAAATAAATGTGTAATTAAGAGCTGGTTGGTATACATCAAAATGTTATTTGTTAACACGCAATTTAAACACGCGTTGAATAAGCGGTCTTGCTTGCTCATATGTTTTATTTACACAGACCTTTTGAGAATTTTATGCCAATGGTCCGCGACAAAGGGCGAAGACCCGAGCGCAAGTTCCTAGGAACTAGTTTTGAAATATACAGCTACGTGGAGCCATGATCAATCTCTATTACAGAAAAACGTTCGTTAGCGCATACACCACTAAATGGCGCCACAAACAAGCTCAAACTTCCAGCCAAGCGGACACGACAGACGTGAGAGACGAAAGAGACTAGAGAAACGCGGGGGATGGGAGAGACGAAAGCCACACTTAATTTTCAACGCTTTTGTTTTTTGTATTAAATCCAATAAGATTGATAGAAACTGGCTTCTTAAATATACAAATTATAAACAAACCCGAAAGTCTATACCGAAAACAAGATTATTAATAAAAAATTGAAAGAAAACAGCGTTTAAAAACTATATTCTTCTTTTTTCGACTGTAATTCGTCATTATCGTCATGGTCTTGAGATTCGTCCTTTCCCTCTAACTCATCGGTCTTCTTCTGTGGATCAACATCATCTTCTTGAGTGTGAGATACATTCATCTCATCCACTTCAGCTTGAACAGTTATATTGTAGTAGTTTACTAACAAATCCCTAAAATCTCTAATGTCCTCTGATGTTGGTTCATAAGCAGGAGAATACACTATAATAATAATGCTTACTCGTTGGAAACTATATACACGGGTAAAATTTTGCGATGTGGTGTTTTCATATAGGTATGAATCGTATTAACTGTGCTATAATTAGTGCGACTCCACTCTTCGACTCCCGAAGATAACCGATCCCATCCGAACATTGTTGAGTACTGACACCCATTCCTCCAATATAATTTAAATAAAATCAAACAAACAAGTTTTACAACACTTTTATTTTTACACAAAGAATAGGTAACATTTTTTCACACAGATTACAATTCTCTTTTTATGCCTAATAGGCGTATGTTTTGGTACATCCAATTTAATTTTAATTTTATAATTTAAATCTATACTTTGTTCTTCCAAATCTCTTCCTAACCAACAATTAGATATACATAACTTACCTAGATCGTCGAAATGTAATATGTAATGTAATTTATTTCTTGTGGTTATCGGTTTAATACCTATTATAACTAATTCTGTCCCCTCGGATAACCGCTCCAATTTACTACAGTCTCTAGACTTTATAATACGTTTCATTTTTTACATAGAAGCTTCGTTAATTTTGTCCGTGTCTTGTTGCGAGAAATTTACATTTTCCACATTTTCTAAAGCTTTTACATGCCCTACAACTTCTATCTTGGCAAAATAATTCCATTAAATGTGGTAATTTCATTAGTTTAAACGTCCTGTCTTTTCTCTCTCGTGTTCTTCTTGTTTCTCTCGCCTCTTTCTCTCGCCTCTCTCTCTCTCTCTCTCTCTCTCTCTCTCTCTCACTCTCTTGTAAAACTTGTTTATTTTATTTTATTTAAATTATATTGGAGGAACGGGTGTAAGTTCTCAACAATGTTCGGATAGGATCGGTTATCTTCGGGAGTCGAGGAGTGGGGCCGCACTAACTATAGCACGGTTAGTGCGATTCGTACCTATATGAACAAACATCAGAGGACATTAGAGATTTTAGGGATTTGTTAGTAAACTACTACAATATAACTGTCCAAACTGATGATGAAAACGATGAAGTGGATGAGATGAATATATCTCACACTCATGATGAAGATGTTTCACAGAAGAAGACCGATGAGTTAGAGGGAATGGACGAATCTCAAGACCATGATGACAGTGACGTATTACAGTCGAAAAAAGAAGACTGATAACAATGTAACTAGATTAAATAAATAAATGATGTATTGTTTTAAATATATTTTTTAAACGCTAAGTTTTCTTTCAATTTTTTATTAATAATCTTGTTTTCGGTATGGACTTTCGGGTTTGTTTATAATTTGTATATTTAAGAAGCCAGTTTCTATTAATCTTATTGGATTTAATACAAAAAACAAAAGCGTTGAAAATTAAGTTTGGCTTTCGTCTCTCTCATCCCCCGCGTTTCTCTAGTCCCTTTCGTCTCTCACGTCTGTCGTGTCCGCTTGGCTGGAAGTTTGAGCTTGTTTGTGGCGCCATCTAGTGGTGTATGAGCTAACGAACGTTTTTCTGTAATAGAGATTGATCATGGCTCCACGTAGCTGTATATTTCAAAACTAGTTCCTAGGAACTTGGGCTCGGGTCTTCGCCCTTTGTTGCGGACCCGTGGCATAAAATTCTCAAAAGTTCTGTGTAAATAAAACATATAAGCAAGAAAGACTACTTATTTGACGCGTGTTTAAATTGCGTGTTAACAAATAACATTTTGATGTATACCAACCAGCTCTTAATTACACATTTATTTTTAAAGTAATGAGTTGAATTATATTTGTTCTTGCACTATACACTGTACATAGGTGGTTGAGCATTTTCAATAACGACTAGGACGTTCGGTTTTGTTCTATAAAAATCTAAGGTTTTTTAAAACCACACAACCTTTTTTTTAATAGAAGTCATTTTCAGATACATCTTGAAGTTATTTATTTCGCTATTTAAATGGATATAACTAAAACATTATTATTTATCTAGCTTGATTGATTGTTTTGAAGGTTGTTTCCTCAAAACGAAATTATGTTTTATCAAAATTGAAAATGCAATGGTAAATTTTAGGAATTACTTTTCATATCAAAATGATCA
The DNA here is from genome assembly GCA_036346205.1 of Vesta saturnalis. Classification (NCBI taxonomy): domain Eukaryota; kingdom Metazoa; phylum Arthropoda; class Insecta; order Coleoptera; family Lampyridae; genus Vesta; species Vesta saturnalis. Next base: position 1,618,436 of record JARFJB010002353.1, on the reverse strand, counting down.
TTAATGGAAATGTGATAATTTTAATAACAGTCATGGTAATAAAAATTTAAAAACTCTAATATAAATAATATGGGGAAATACACGTTCAATTTTAACTGTATGTTGCACACGTAATTATTACTTTCCAGCCCTTTTAATGAGGTTTTAATAACTGATAATGAATGCGTTTCAATAAACAATTTGTGTGTCCGTATGCACAATATGAGTATTTTTTAAATCGCTTTGAAAAAATTTACTTTTACTGGCAGAGAACCAGTTATATATCAACTATGCATAAGTAAAAACGTAGAAAGTGATTTAGTTTGATTAGACGAGTAACACAAAATAGTGACTATCACTTTTAACCAATTCTCCAAAACGTTCTTTCAGTACAGAGCTGGTAAGTGTGCTTTTAACCTTTTATTTATTTTATTTACTTGTACAGATTTTTAATTACAGCTCTAAAACGTATCTAATCTAAACGTAACAACAAGTTTCTTTAAAAATTTTAAGGTGTACAATACACAATTTAACGAACGGATGGATATTAGGACCATCAGGTAAAACTATCAGTTTTAGTATTCATTTAGGAAACAATATTGTAATAACTATGTTATGTAATTATTTAACTTAATACAAAATTTTTGTTTCATTAGAGAATAATCTGAATGCCAGTAATTTTTTTTATCTCACTGAGGATTTTTTAATTATGATATTTAGAATAAAAAATAAGTGTTCTATAATTAAATTTTACTGTCATTCAAATTCCCCACGCAAGATCAAACCCTAGCACAGGTTCATACACCTGTCTTAGAAGATAGCAAAAGGGCCTCCTTATTAGAATACAAATTCAAATTTTACTTCAAGGGGTCACGGAGTGAAGTCCCAACAGTAAGTTGTTAAGCCTTATATCTGTCTTACAAGATAGCATTAGGCCTCATTATTAGAATACAACTTCAAATTACCAGTCATAACCTACAAAGACAAACACAATTTCCAACCAGGGGTTACGACGGGGCGAAGGCCTACACTTGTCTTATGAGGTTAGAATCCCCATACCATTTCCAACCAGGGGGTACGACATGGGGAAGGGTCTACGTTTGTGTTATAAGATTAGGTTAGGGCTCACATATAATTACACCAAAAAGACCGCGACACGGGGCGAAGACATACACTTGTCTTATAAGATTAGGTTAGAGCTCACATACACCAAGAAGACAGAGCAATGGGGGGAGAAGGCCTACACCTCTCTTACCAGTTAGCATTAGGGCCCCTTATTAGAATACAACCCCAATGTATAAACAAAATTTCGTAAGGTTACAATCTGTAGATAGGAATCAAAAGTATACGCTATTACCTAACCTCCAGGCTGATCTGCCGAAAATGCTCTTAATACAACCAAAAGGATCTTAATTAAGGGTTAAACTCCGACCAAGGGTTACAAATGGCCCCCGAAAAGAACCCATCATCCTGCCCCAACCCTAACTCCAAACCAATCCCAGGCCTAAACGTGCCCCTCACGTAAGCAAGTACAACAAAGGGATGGCTGTCAAAAAAGGCTCTTAATACAACCAAAAATAATTAGGGTTGAAAATTCCATAAAAGGTTGAAAAAGGCCTCCGAAAAGAAGCCGTCAAAAATAGGGGTGAAAAAACGCGTTCTACACGTGGACGAGTAAAAACAAGAAGGCCGTAATTAGGGATAAAAGTTCCATCTAGGGGTTGAAAAATGCCTCCGAAAAGAAACCACAGGGGTGGAAAATATGGTCTGCCACGTGTGCCGTCTTGTGACGTCAAAATCCAAGATGGCGGAAGGTGTCCCCCTTCTACTATCAAATTCATGAGTTAGAATCAAGTTCAGATGGTAGTAGTAATTGTAGTTTTAGCAAAATTTGAATGTCTTGTTGTCCTTATTTTGTTGTAGTGGGTGGCTAAATAAATAGCCACTGTACGTTTAGGTTGACCGAGAGTAGATAATGGATGGTGGTCATAATTAAAGCCACTTTTATAACTAAACACTTTTTATTGATATTGTAACTTTCATAGAATTATTATTAATTTGCATGAAATGTACCTTAACATTCAAGGCATAGGGCAACATTACAGTAACTGCACACAATATTAGATCTTTTCACTTTCTTTTTGGTACTGCAGTGTGCACACCGTCTGCAAGTTCCTTTTGATGGTAGATGTTCTCCAACGTTTCGAATTATTTTTAGCTGATTTACTGCTCTTTTTGTGCCCCTCTTTTTGGCTACAGTGATAACCACTTCTGAAGAGTTTCGCTGAGTTTTACTGTGAAAGCTTCTAATTAGTTGGTCAGCCAATGTACTTCGAAATTGTAACTGGGTTTGTGGCTTCACTGGTACGGTTGGAAGCTTCAAGGTTGTCTTACACAAAATATATAAATTAACAATGGAACTATCGATTAAATAGTAAAATACTCTTAATCACCATCGTTTAGATTTCCAAGATATCGAGTAACAAGCGAGTTGCTGATCGAAACGATATACGCCTCCCATATAACGATTGTAATCCATTACACTTTCTGGACACTGCACACTTTCTCTCTCTCCTGCTTCTGGTGTTCGTTTTACTGTAGATCTAGTGCTGGGATTGTGCATGTTTGAACCAATTACTATGCATTTCTTACCTCTGTCTTCCCATTTGGCAATTGAAATATCTCTAGTAATAGCAATTCTCCCATTACAAAATCCTTATCGTTGCACAAATCGACTTTAGGATAGAATTTTCTGTTGGTTTGCATAGTACCGCAGGTGTACAGACAGCAATTTATGTAGAAGCGGCATCGTAAAAATCTAGCAAAGAAGAGGCAGTATCCAAAGTTCTGAATTGTTTGTGTAAGAGCCAAGACAACTTTTCCATCACCCTGTATTTCAGACTTTCCCTGATACACTTCAACATAAATCCTGTTACACTGCACGCAACGACCCAAATCTTGTATCTTATTTTGATGGGTTTCAGGGGCATGTACTGTTACAAACTACTTCTACCTTTGAAGGCCATCATACTTTGATCCACCGATATGTATCTGCTGGGGTTAAATACGTTTTTATAGGTTGTATTAAGATGATCCAGTAGAGGGCGAAGATTGTAGAGTTTGTCAAATTCAGGAGAACCTTTCTTGGGCATTTTGGTGTTATCATTTAAATGGAGGCACCTCAAAATTTACAAAAATCTTCGCAGTGACATAACATTTGTGAGAAAATTGTTATTGGTACTCCAATAAAGTCGCAGAGCAGGAACAGTATCAAATCCCATTATTACAAGAATTCCTAAAAACGCTTTCAGTTCTTCAGTACTTAAACGCAACGAATGCTGATCTGCATAAATGTTGGACTGGTTTAAAATTTTATTAAGGATAGACCCCAAGAAGATTAGCAAAATATTTAAAGGTGAAGAAATGCCAACCTCAACCTTTGGGCCAAAATGCCTATCAAAATGTTACGAGCTAAGTTCTCTGGGATATGATGAAGTTTTAGAAAAGTTAAAAGTATTTGTGTCAGATTCTGCATCGCTGCTGGTGTAGGTATCACTGCTATCATCAGCCACATTATCGCTTAGAAGTGGTGCAATGATTGGGAGATCTGGAGTATCTTCGTCGTTAATTACTTCCTCTTTGTTTTCCTGTGGAACTTCATGTGCTCGCGTAGCTTGTAGGTGAGGGGTAAGTCCCTCTGGAATCCTTTGCATCACTGTTTCCACCTTCTTCCGAATCAAAGGCATGATCGCCTGCTGTTGAGTTGAGTATTTCATCTAAAACCTCTTGTGGTAACCTCACCCACTCTTCAAAGGTATACTTATCTTTTCTCATGCTACGGAAAGCAGTGAAATTAAAAATCTGAAAATCAGTTACCTGTGTATCCAGGGAGTGATAAGGAATAAACTGACAAAATGCAATAAATAAAAATGCTCCCAGTGTTTGGTTAGTTACATGCAAATATACAAAAACGTCAAACTAGCAATACTGCAGGGATACCGAAATTTGCAAAAATATTTGTAACTTTTTTGCCGTACTCTACAGAAGTACTTACTGCTAATAATATGCACTCGCAAATTCTAATGCAGTAGGCAGCACAGAAAATTAAACTTGATAAATATTTTAATTTTAGCAACAATGCACAAAATGCAACATCAACAGATGCACAAACTTGGAAAAGTGGTCAAGTTTTTAACCACTTTTAGCAGCTGTTTCTTTAAAGGGTGGCATCTCCCGCAAACGTACTGTACTAAGGCATAGTGGCTAAATACTTAACCACCGAACATTCCTACGACGGCAAATGCCTTTACGGTCGTGACGTAATGAAGAACGCCTAAGATTTTGACACTTATCGACATCGGTGAAGTATTTACCCACCGTGTAGTAAGGTGATGCCCGCAAAATTGAACCTGAGCGTTAAAGGGATAAGTTGCTACAAGCAACGTACAAATTCATGTTAGAGCTCTAATTTTCCACAACTTTAAGCTAGTGATCGGCCATTTTATAAAAATTTACTCAATTACCAAATTGCCAGTAATTTGATGGCAGGTAGTGAATTTCCACTAGCAACTCTAGCTAATCGTCTTCCTTCTGCACACACCCACACTCAGTCGCTCACACACACGTACATACACACGCACATACTGTTAAAACCGTTTTACTTGCCGCTGAGCTTTACCTTTGTTAAATTTCGATTACTTTTACTAAACACAGGTTCTGAACGCTCACTCATTTCCCAAAGTTAGTTCCTATTATCTCGGAGTGTTCTCAGATGTATTATTCCAACTTTATCAATGCGTTTTGGTACATTTATCTAATTAGAATGTTTCCCAACATTGTTGGTTAATATAAATATAAATGTATATATATATATATATATATATATATATATATATATATATATATATATGTGGAAGTGGGCCACAAATTGGGAATTGGTTACAAAGAATAACTTAAAACCAGAATAATGTATAGCAAATGCAGGAAGTAATGCCAGTCAAACGTCAGTCATGCACCTGTCTTCTGGTACACTAATTGATGTACATATTTAAAAATTCCGAGAGCTGTGTAAGCTAAAGGTCTAAGGTAAGCCGAAAGTAATAAATGTAAAAGAGTTAAATCACGCGACCTAGTAAAGTCTGCTTGTGAATCTGTTTAATTTACCCACCAATTCGGATACGGGGCATCCAAATACCCACGATCGATTAAGCTCAAATGTGCTCGAACGCTTTCATGTAAAAAGTGCATTTGGGTCTGCAAATTCAGTGTGACACCCTTCCAAAAGCCGCAGAGAGTCTTTTTGATAAAAATCATGCTCAAATCAGGTAATTTCCAATAATGTAAGGTAATATGAACCCTTACGCTTTTTTGTGTCAAGAACGCACCCCTAAAATCTTTCCTACACATACTGAATCACTCTGTATGTAAAACAGAAATTGCTGATAATTGATATTTTTAATTAAGCAACAATTTAGATGCACTTGCAAAGGTATTAAAACAAAAAAAATGCTTACAGGACTTGTAGCTTTCAGATATTAAGCAAGTGTTTTGCCTAAATGTATATGAAAGTAAGTGTTGATGATAAGTAATGCTAGCATAACGAGTGCAACTATCTACAAGTCTATACATTTTTACAAAATAAAAGCCTTGCACTCATAAAATAAATATGTAGATAATATACAGTTCTTTATATCAAAGGTATGCTTGCAGCTAATAAAAAACAAGTAAATGCAACAGTCTTTTGATTTTGGTATCAAATCAGATCACAGTTACCAGCTTCATTTGATTTCGTAATGTTGGTTAAAGCAGCAAATAACATAATTATTTTCCTCTGGTTGAAATTTATTATAAACAAAAAAAAAACTATTTTATTTAAAGTAACACTAAATTAGACGATCTAGTATTACCTTGCTAAAGAGTGAACTAAATTGTAAAGGCAGTCTTCATTTTTAAAAATTTATGAAATCTTGATTAAACATAGCTTGCATATTCTTTAAATTATTTAGGTGGCTCTCAACCTTAAAAAATGGTTTCCCATTCGAGATTTCTTTTATTACATTTACCACTGTAAACTGTAACATTGTTAACCGCGTCTTCTTGTGTATGTTATTGAGTTGTTCTTTTGGGTATTACTGGAGTAGAAATATAACTAAATGTAGATCTGAATTAAAAATAAAGAGCAAACAAAGCAAAGTACAAAAGTATAGACTCACATCACCAAGCCTTACTAGAGTAGCGGGTGAGAGGTATATTCACAATCCGTAACTTTAGGTAAAACGGCGCAAGGGAGGAAATGTGCCAGGAGAGCACCTAGAGCAAATTTAAAGAAAGTGTACGTAATATTGCAAAAAACGTTCCTTTGTATTATCGGTATTATAGTGGCTATTGAGCTGATGAATTACATTCTTTGATACCATCTTGGGCCACCTTCGCTAGGAATACTCGGTTTTCGTTAATACGTAGTACAAATCTCAACTTGTATGAAATGGGCCCAATTCACATTCTTGTGCATGGTTTCAAAACTCTGGAATAATATCGCAAGCTCCTGTTTCCCTTTGACTTAAGACATGAAAAAATTTAAGGTAACCGTTCATAGGCATCTCTTGAAAGATGTACTAATAATGGAGGGAGGTATGTATTGTAAATCTCTTTATTAGCTTTTTCATATTAATTTGTTTGTTAGATTTTTGTTTCATAACCTTATTAATTCTATTAAAGTTCTATTTAATTATTAGGCGAATAGTTAGTGTAAGCATAATAATAAATAGGAATCTTTAATTATAAGTGTAAAATGTCTCTTTTGGACTTGATGTCAATCTTTAAATATACAATTAAAAATTATTATTAATTTTATTAAATACATAAATAAAAAGTTTACCTCGAGTAGGATTTGAACCTACGACTATCTAGAGTACTGCGCGTACCAACTGACCAAGGTTCAAGCCCCAATCGATGTAAATTTTGTCTTTTGTATGTAGAACTGATGTAAATTCTAAATATAATGATAGATTCAAATCCTACTCGAGGTAAACTTTTTATTTATGTATTTAATAAAATTAATAATAATTTTTAATTAAATATTTACTTTTGAACTTATTCGTTCATAACAAAAACTTATAATAATTTAATATTAGTCAAGTTGCTTTGGAATGTGTGAATCCTTGCGATATTGCAGGCTCACATTCCATTAATATAAGTAATTTGATTGTAATCTCATTATATTTAGAATTTACATCAGTTCTACATACATAAAGACAAAATTTACATCGATTGGGGCTTGAACCTTGGTGGCGCAGTTGGTAGCTACTCTGAAAAGAATACAGGTCGTAGGTTCAAATCCTACTCGAGGTAAACTTTTTATTTATGCATTTAATAAAATTAATAATAATTTTTAATTACATATTTACTTTTGAACTTATTCGTTCATAACAAAAACTTATAATAATTTAAATATACAAGTTTATTTAAACTCAGGGAATGGAATAATGACGAAGCATTCTTTTATTTCATAATGGCGGTCACGCGTAAGGAAAGCCTACTATGAAAAATAACAATAATTTCTGATTTTGAAGATTATGGGATCTATTGACTTAGACTCGTGATACATCACTCAAAATCTCTTGAGGAACAAAATTCCAATATGCATCGGGAAGAAAATAAAAAGTTTATGCAAATATCTCAAAAACAAATGAAGCTAGTAAACCCTTTTTGTCCTTATCTAATAATGTATTAATATGAATATCCCTATCATTTACTTACGTGCGGTCGGCAAAAGTTAAAAATGCAAAATTTTGGTTTTTTCTATTATCTGAAAAACCGCAAGGGATAAATTAAATCTTAAGGCAGATTTAAATTTTCAATAAATCTCTCTAAAAGTTTCCTAATTGAATCAACCCTATAACTAAAACGGTTTCCGAGATAGCAATATATGCAAGAAAAATTTGAGACACAGTGTGTATACAACGTCTGATCACAACTACAAATAATTTTGATAATCAGCTATCGCTCAAAATACCATAAAGTGCTGTTTACTTGATAAGATTTATGGAAAAAACTCACTTTCAATCATCTAACCATAAACTATTCAGCAAAAGTACAAAGGATGAAACTAATTACACACAGTTTATTTAACTTCCTTATCAGTAATAAATGGCATTGTCAATTTATAATTTCTATAAATTATGATACAGAATAGCATTTTCCGTTAATTTAGTACTCGTCGGTTCTCTGAAATGTGCGATGCGCAATACAAATTGGAGTTATAACAGCTTCCCTTATCAAAATACACGTATCACAAAAATGAACGTTGCAAATTTTTTTTTCTTGTTTAATTTCGTTCTGCTAAGAAGTGTAAACTCTCAAGAAGTTAATATTCGAGATTACTCATACCAAGCATCGGTGGAACTACATGGAAAGCATTCATGCGGTGGTGCTGTTATAAACCATAATACGATTATAACAGCCGAAGTTAATATTCAAGATTACTCATACCAAGCATCGGTGGAACTAGATGGAAAGCATTCATGCGGTGGTGCTATTATAAGCCATAATACGATTATAACAGCCGAAAGCTGTGTTTATAAGTAAGTCAGTAACTGAAATTACATTTTGTATCTTGATCTTGCAAAAGCTTGCCAGTAGAAAGTGTTCGGGTACGAGTGGGAACCTCTATAGGCGAAAAAGGTGGAAAAGTGGTTAGAGTGAAGTATATTTACGAACATCCAGATTACGACTCATTAACAAACAAAAACGATATTGCCATTATCGTTTTATCAGAGCCATTGGAATTTAACAATGAAATAAATAAAATTAATCTAATGGACAGAAACCAACAAATTGAAAAAGGTGAGATTGGTGTATATACGGGATGGAGCACAATTTTAGGAAATTCAACTCTACGGGTAAATTTAAGGAAAATTGATCTAACCAAATCAAGTGATCGTAAATGTGATGAGTTATACCCTAATCTTAGCCCAACAGTTGTTTGTTTTAGTGGGAATGATAAAGTGTGTCAGGTAAGTGTTGAACTAATTTTGGACTAACATCCACAATATTTCTGTTAGATTGACGTAGGCGGCCCAGTTGTAGTAGAAAATGAAAACAAGAGAGTTTTAGTTGGTGTACTGGCATTTGGAGCAGTTTGTGGAGCTTTTAAACCACCAGGTGTTTTCACCAAGATCTCCAGTTTTCGGGATTTCATTGATCTCTATGTTTAGTAGTTGCGTGAACTATATTAGGTATTATACCAAATAAAAGCCTTATATAACTGTTTTTCTTGAAATCTGTAACAATGCTTCGTTATTTATACAGCTTGCTGTTAGAGCCTTTTTATATCTAAAATTACTATTCTGTTTTGTTAGGTTGTTCGAGATATGTAGCAGGTAAGACTTTACCTACACGATGTACTAACTGTTTCCATGAGGATTAACGGCTACTTTAATCTAACCTCTATGATATCTATGATATCCAAAAGAAAAGATGAACTTAGTAGAGTTTTACTGTTCACGTAGATCTGCAATATTCTACACCCAACTAGAATGGATAGGTTTTAAAATCAAACCTTGTGAATCGTTTCATCGATTAACCAAGCAAGAAGGACTATAATTTCACTCAGCCGTGTACACTATCCGCTAAGTATCCTTACCTTATAAGAGTAATCTTCGGGCAAACACACCTTGACTACTTATAAACGTCTTTAAGAACATACTGGCGAAAATGTAGACGTTCCCTGTACGCTGATTTCTTTGCCAGAATGTAACACGTTATACAACCTTGCGTGAAGCTTGATTACATCATCACGGCGTTTGTAAGTACGGTCATCTAGGGAATTGGTGGAATAACTGCAAAAGTGGAGATATTCGAGGATTTGTAGGAAATGGTCCCTATAAATGGGTTTCCTGATATTTTAATTGCAATACGTTGTACTTTTCGACCAATAAATACTAACCTCTGGTACACTCACGAACACCATAATGAACAAGATTCACAAAAAAATGCTGTAAAACACTTATATGTACCTGTAACGTGATAAAGTTTGTAACTGGCTAAATCGTAAAAGTAAATTTCTAAAATTTTATTGTACGAAAAGTACACATGTACGCCTTCTATACTCCAATGGCATAATGTAATTTTGGTATTTACTTATTTAATAGCATATAATTGTTAATGTATGAAATTCCCGCCAGATGGCGGCATGAAAAATACAATAATTTGGAACTTTCTTTATTGAAATTTTTACCGATACAAAAGCGATCTATATAACAATGTTTGGTTGAAAAAGGATTGATAACGATTTTCTCTTCCTTCTGCCGATCGCCATTTTAGCAACGCTAGAAAAATTTCAACACTTCTTTTGGCAAATTTCTAATAACGATTGTTCGGGTATAATCTGGGAGAAATACCTACGACAAAGCATATTTGGTTCTCTCTACATTTTCTGTACCATCTTTGTTGCTCACATTTAACTGCGGTTTTAAAGAAATATTCTAGTTGCTAAAATTTGGGTAAGATGACATAGATTTTACCTTCTTATTGGTTAAACGTAACTTTCTTTGTTAGCCTTTGAAGGCGTACCACCTCTAAACAAACCCTTGATCCTTTCGCTTAACTACGGAAAACACTCCATACCATTTTAATGCATCCTCTACAGCACAAGGGGTAATTAATGTAACCTTCGTTTTGTGTAATACTTACCTACCTTATCTTTTTAGCACGTAATGTTTTATCACGTAATGGATACCATCTAATGGATTAGTAATTACTAGTTATCTCTAAATGTCTGGAAGTTATCGATTGGAATTTAACTTCGACAATTGCTGTAAAACGTCTTCACGTTCTATTCGCTACATGTTCTCAACCGAAATCTTCCTTCTGCTCTTTGGATTCGACTGCACCTCCTTCTGTGCTGTAACTACAAATAATATAGACGGTAATACATTTAGAATACTAGGTAAACATAAATGTATTTACAATATGTCTTTCGCAAGAACAATTCAGTCCACCAAATTTAGTTATCTAATGAAGTGAAGTAACAGCAAATGAAGTCACCAAATTGGCACTGAACGTTCCTGCAAAAGGTTCATTATAAGCAAAAAAATTTTTACGAGCAAGGAGCCTTCTTTAATCTTAAAACTACAGACGTGACTCAAATACGTAAGACAAAATTTACAGATATATAACCTTTGAGCTAGGTGGTAGTGTATATTAAACTAAAAGGATAAATAAAAAAAATACAGGAGCTATTATGACGTAATTTCTGTTGCGCAACTCTACAGTAAAAACTAAAATGGTAACTAACTATGAATGGTACGGATGTGGTTCTAGTTTATCAAAAATTTAGTAATGAATATTTTAAAGCGAAAAGTTACTACAAACACTTAAATACGAAATCGGCAAATGTTTCAGCAATTTGTGAATCGTTAACAAATATCCACCAGTATAATTTTGGTAAATTACGTTGACTTGCAAAACTTTACCTGTGGATGAGTAGAGAACCCTTCCATTTTCCTCCGCTTTCCACCTAAACACGTAACAAATCTGCCCAACTTCATATCACATTAGCATTTGAACTTAACGCTTTGGTCATTTCCGTTATTCGATGATTCTTTAGTCTCTACATGAGAAATTTTTTCAGAGATTCCTTCACAAATGGGTTCCTCAGGATCAAAACTATCATCATCCATTCAATCGTCGTCTAAACCCTTCAAAACCATTAGAATCTATTTCTTCTTTTCGCACTAGAACTTGTTCTTAACATTGTGGATGTTGCATAAGAATAATCCAGGTTTATTTTATTTTAAATCGATACCATTACGTAGATACAGGGTGTAAAGGATAAATGTGAATTTTCGAAAACCACAGCTCGCGAAGGTCATCAAATTTTCAAGATATAGGTACAAGGGCACAGCTATTATAAAATGTATATATATATATATATATATATATATATATATATATATATATATATATATATATATATATATATATATATATATATCATATATATATATATATATATATATATATATATATATATATATATCATATATCATGACGTTTGTAACGCGTAATTTGAGAAATGGAATTTTGTTAGTACGAGTTTGAGATTCTTATACCTGCTTTTAGGCAACACACTTTACGCTCTCACTTTGGGAACAACTTTCAATTTTTCGTAGACAACGTGACAACAGTGTATCTACTTGCGTTCAATTTTGTAATAAATTCAAATCGCGTTGTTATTTGTTAAAAAGGATCGTGTGGCTTCTTTCTAATTTCTGGTGTGAAAAACGAACGCCATTTTAAGAAAACGCGAAAAATTTGGGTTCTAAAAGATTTGTATGGTAAAGATTTTTTTGTAACGTCTATAAAATAACGATTTCATAGAGGTCACGCACAGTGGATACTGGTTTTACATTCTTTTCCTTATTTAAATTTTATACTACATATTGTAGTGCTTGTTTTGACGGATTTTAAAAATTTCTTAACAGCCATTTTCCTTAGATCAAGAGTCAATACTGTAACGGCTTGTTTCACCGGTATACGAACTGCTCCTTTACACCTGGAGATATGAACGTATGGTTAGAAACTCTACGAGACGACTGAATATCGAGCAGGTTCTACACCAGCCGGCTGAAAAACACCTCGTTTCTCTCGATGCAGAGACCAAGATACCTATGAGCCAAAAACTGACATTTCAAAAACAGACGGGGAACATTTTAATGGAAAACAGTACACAACACTTGAAGATGCCAAATCAACGGAGTAACAAAAAATCTACTGGCAAAATAATACACGGTGGCACCAACAACGATTCCAATAGAAAATATCATATGCAGCGTACATGTTTTGTTTATTAATCTAATCTAGCAGTTCGCCAAGACATCACGAGGGTATTAAGAACAACAAAACCGCCTAGATCAAACTCCATATCGGGGAAAATAGATACACTACGTGAACTGAAGAACAATATGTGAGGTGGTACTACCGGCCGACAAGTAAAATTCCACCGTAACCATGGACAAGTCCGAAAACGCCGACCAAATCCTGCAGACTACGTAAAATTGACAAAGAGAGTAATGACTCCACCTATCGTCAGATCTATTGGATTACCATTATAACAATTAGCACCTACCAAAGCAATTCCAACCGTAGTCAATTGAAATCAGAATCCAATGTAAAAAACGCCTGCGACTTCATCGATGTGCTGAAGGGATACACTTGTAACGGGGCTTTAAAAAATCAAAATTTCGCGCTAAATTTATGAGATTAGATATTTACATATTATTTTTCTGGGTAAAGAGACGGTTATTGTTTATTTGTATTTGAGTGTAATTAATATTAAGATGAAAAAGAGCTTATTTCAATAAGTAACCTATATATTCAATTTGAAAATATTTAAAATACGCGGCATTTGCAAGTGCATTGATGTGTTGGAAGGAATGACGCTGTCATAATCATGATGTGCAGTTTTTCAAACTGTCGCGTTAAGCAAGTGATCAAAAAAGTCGCATAAAATAAGCGATTCGATTACAAATAAAATTAATTAGCAGTATAATAGGGAAGAAGTATAAAATTACCTTCTTTATTAAAATAATAAAAGTTCAAATATTGGCAAGTTGGCGAATATAAAGTATAATAACTAAAAACATAGATAATGAAAGTATGGACTTCCGTAGCTCGCTAGAAATTTGAAAACTTGTATAGTGTAAATATATCGAACAACTAAAATTATTATAATTTTGTTAAATACATAAATAAAAGTTTACTTAGTAGGATTTGAACGTGTACTTTGCCAGGTGGTAGGTTCAAATCCTACTAAAATTTTATTTATTATTTAATAAAAATTAATAAAATTACATATTACCTTTGAACTTATAATAATATCGAACAATTATTTACTAAAATCATTAACTGACGAAGAAAATGCTGTAAAACACTTATATGAACCTGTAACGTGATAAAGTTTGTAACTGGCTAAATCGTAAAAGTAAATTTATAAAATTTTATTGTACGAAAAGTACACATGTACGCCTTCTATACTCCAATGGCATAATGTAATTTTGGTATTTACTTATTTAATAGCATATAATTGTTAATGTATGAAATTCCCGCCAGATGGCGGCATGAAAAATACAATAATTTGGAACTTTCTTTATTGAAATTTTTACCGATACAAAAGCGATCTATATAACAATGTTTGGTTGAAAAAGGATTGATAACGATTTTCTCTTCCTTCTGCCGATCGCCATTTTAGCAACGCTAGAAAAATTTCAACACTTCTTTTGGCAAATTTCTAATAACGATTGTTCGGGTATAATCTGGGAGAAATACCTACGACAAAGCATATTTGGTTCTCTCTACATTTTCTGTACCATCTTTGTTGCTCACATTTAACTGCGGTTTTAAAGAAATATTCTAGTTGCTAAAATTTGGGTAAGATGACATAGATTTTACCTTCTTATTGGTTAAACGTAACTTTCTTTGTTAGCCTTTGAAGGCGTACCACCTCTAAACAAACCCTTGATCCTTTCGCTTAACTACGGAAAACACTCCATACCATTTTAATGCATCCTCTACAGCACAAGGGGTAATTAATGTAACCTTCGTTTTGTGTAATACTTACCTACCTTATCTTTTTAGCACGTAATGTTTTATCACGTAATGGATACCATCTAATGGATTAGTAATTACTAGTTATCTCTAAATGTCTGGAAGTTATCGATTGGAATTTAACTTCGACAATTGCTGTAAAACGTCTTCACGTTCTATTCGCTACATGTTCTCAACCGAAATCTTCCTTCTGCTCTTTGGATTCGACTGCACCTCCTTCTGTGCTGTAACTACAAATAATATAGACGGTAATACATTTAGAATACTAGGTAAACATAAATGTATTTACAATATGTCTTTCGCAAGAACAATTCAGTCCACCAAATTTAGTTATCTAATGAAGTGAAGTAACAGCAAATGAAGTCACCAAATTGGCACTGAACGTTCCTGCAAAAGGTTCATTATAAGCAAAAAAATTTTTACGAGCAAGGAGCCTTCTTTAATCTTAAAACTACAGACGTGACTCAAATACGTAAGACAAAATTTACAGATATATAACCTTTGAGCTAGGTGGTAGTGTATATTAAACTAAAAGGATAAATAAAAAAAATACAGGAGCTATTATGACGTAATTTCTGTTGCGCAACTCTACAGTAAAAACTAAAATGGTAACTAACTATGAATGGTACGGATGTGGTTCTAGTTTATCAAAAATTTAGTAATGAATATTTTAAAGCGAAAAGTTACTACAAACACTTAAATACGAAATCGGCAAATGTTTCAGCAATTTGTGAATCGTTAACAAATATCCACCAGTATAATTTTGGTAAATTACGTTGACTTGCAAAACTTTACCTGTGGATGAGTAGAGAACCCTTCCATTTTCCTCCGCTTTCCACCTAAACACGTAACAAATCTGCCCAACTTCATATCACATTAGCATTTGAACTTAACGCTTTGGTCATTTCCGTTATTCGATGATTCTTTAGTCTCTACATGAGAAATTTTTTCAGAGATTCCTTCACAAATGGGTTCCTCAGGATCAAAACTATCATCATCCATTCAATCGTCGTCTAAACCCTTCAAAACCATTAGAATCGATTTCTTCTTTTCGCACTAGAACTTGTTCTTAACATTGTGGATGTTGCATAAGAATAATCCAGGTTTATTTTATTTTAAATCGATACCATTACGTAGATACAGGGTGTAAAGGATAAATGTGAATTTTCGAAAACCACAGCTCGCGAAGGTCATCAAATTTTCAAGATATAGGTACAAGGGCACAGCTATTATAAAATGTATATATATATATATATATATATATATATATATATATATATATATATATATATATATATATATATATATATCATATATATATATATATATATATATATATATATATATTTTAAAATATCTATATATCATGACGTTTGTAACGCGTAATTTGAGAAATGGAATTTTGTTAGTACGAGTTTGAGATTCTTATACCTGCCTCACTTTGGCGTACCTACTTTCAATTTTTCGTAGACAACGTGACAACAGTGTATCTAACTTCCGTTCAATTTTGTAATAAATTCAAATCGCGTTGTTATTTGTTAAAAAGGATCGTGTGGCTTCTTTCTAATTTCTGGTGTGAAAAACGAACGCCATTTTAAGAAAACGCGAAATATTTTGTTTCTAAAAGTTTTGTATGGTAAAGTTTTTTTTTTAACGTCTATAAAATAAAGATTTCATAGAGGTCACGCACAGTGGATACTGGTTTTACATTCTTTTCCTTATTTAAATTTTATACTACATATTGTAGTGCTTGTTTTGACGGATTTTAAAAATTTCTTAACAGCCATTTTCCTTAGATCAAGAGTCAATACTGTAACGGCTTGTTTCACCGGTATACGAACTGCTCCTTTACACCTGGAGATATGAACGTATGGTTAGAAACTCTACGAGACGACTGAATATCGAGCAGGTTCTACACCAGCCGGCTGAAAAACACCTCGTTTCTCTCGATGCAGAGACCAAGATACCTATGAGCCAAAAACTGACATTTCTAAAACAGACGGGGAACATTTTAATGGAGAAAATAGTACACAACACTTCAACATACCAAATCAACGGAGTAACAAAAAATCTACTGGCAAAATGATTGAAATACACGGTGGCACCAACAACGATCCCAATAGAAAATATCATATGCAGCGTACATGTTTTGTTTATTAATCTAATCTAGCAGTTCGCCAAGACATCACGAGGGTAGTAAGAACAACAAAGCCGCCTAGATCAAACCCCATATCGGGGAAAAGAGAAACACTACGTGAACTGAAGAACAATATGTGAGAAGTGGTACTCCCGGCCGACAAGTAAAATTCCACCGTAACCATGGACCAGTCCGAAAACGCCGACCCAATCCTGCGGACTACGAAAAATTGACAAAGAGAGAGTAATGACTCCACCTATCGTCAGATCTATTGGATTACCATTATAACAATTAGCACCTACCAAAGCAATTCCAACCGTAGTCAATTGAAATCAGAATCCAATGTAAAAAACGCCTGCGACTTCATCGATGTGCTGAAGGGATACACTTGTAACGGGAGCTTTAGAAAAATCAAAATTTCGCGCTAAATTATATGAGATTAGATATATACATATTATTTTTCTGGGTAAAGAGACGGTTATTGTTTATTTGTATTTGAGTGTAATTAATATTAAGATGAAAAGCCTGAGTTTATTTCAATGAGTAACCTATATATTCAATTTGAAAATATTTAAAATACGCGGCATTTGCAAGTGCATTGATGTGTTGGAAGGAAATTACGCTGTCATAATCATGATGTGCAGTTAAGGAAGTGATCAAAAAAGGGGTCGCATAAAATAAGCGATTCGATTACAAATAAGAATTAATTAGCAGTATAATAGGGAAGAAGTATAAAATTACCTTCCTTATTAAATTAATAAAAGTTCAAATATTGGCAAGTTGGCGATATATAAAGTATAATAACTAAAAACATAGATAATGAAAGTATGGACTTCCGTAGCTCGCTAGAAATTTGAAAACTTGTATAGTGTAAATATATCGAACAACTAAAATTATTATAATTTTGTTAAATACATAAATAAAAGTTTACTTAGTAGGATTTGAACGTACGACCTGTACTTTGCAAAATACAGGTGGTAGGTTCAAATCCTACTAACTTTATTTATGTATTAATAAAATTATTAATAAAATTACATATTACCTTTGAACTTATAATAATATCGAACAATTATTTACTAAAATCATTAACTGACGAAAGAAAATTAGAAGCGTATCCAGCTACAACGAAAGTATAATAAAAGATAAGGGTAATAAAGAAGAACGGTTCCAGAGTGACGGCAAGTGACATCATCAGAAGAGCAGTCTCTAACCTATTTGAGGCCTCTTTACCGGTCAAAGGAACGCCAGAATCACATCATTAGTTTTTGAACGAAAATAAGTAAGAACCCTTTTTATTTGTGTTGATAAATAAAACGTTTTTGTATTTGATTTCTCGAAACTTTACATTTGTGTATCACAATTAAATGAAAACAATGCTTAACTCTGATAAAGATGTTATTTGTTATAATATATTAGTTTTAAGAAGGTTATTGTAGATACAGGTTTGATTTTATGTATGTTTTTAAACAACGTATTGATGCATTTTCGTTCAGATTTGAAATCTAATTAAATTAGTATAACGCTTGATTGCTAAAATTATTAGTATTAAAAGCTTATACAAATATTGAATATATAAATGTAAGAAGTAGTCAACTCAATAGGAACCCAGATAGATAAATAAATGGAAATGAGCATAATTTTGGTAAATGATAACAGTAATCGTTTCTTTATTTTAATTTTGAGCTAGCTGTCGCAACAAATTAAGAAAGGAATTCGTAAACGTAAATCTTAAAATTCATTTACGCAAACCGAAATTAATTAGCAAGGGAAGTAAAATTTAACTGATAAATGATATCTTTATAAATTGAACCCATTCAGTTTTAATAAAACGTAATAAAAAATAATCATTTCAGTCTCACAATAACAATATTAAATTTTATTCAAAAATGATGAATCTATAAAAAAGTTTAAAAGGACTCAAATCTTATTCTTTGGAACGGGTTAAACCAACAAAAGTAATATCCAAGGGTATTGCGCCCGTTGCACACTGTGGAAACGAGGGATCTACAAGTGAGTAGTCTCTTTATTCCCAAGTGTCCCCATCAAAAAAGCACTAGAGGTCATCCAACAAACATGTCAACCGACAAACGACATATTGGGTCTGACGGAATATCGCCACAACACCTACTTTATCTACGGGAATGAATGATACAGACAGAAGGGTCACTGGTGGGATTACCGCTATTGTCAGTAGTAGCAGATATATTTATGCAAGACAACGAGACCAAAGCACTAGAATCAGCGGTGGAGAAAACAAAACCTTGACTACGGTACATCAACGACAAGTTTGTTATTTGGACACATGGAATGGAAAAATTGTCGACGTTCCTATATCAGGTTCAAATTCACAATGGAAGTGAAGGGAAAAACAAATTGAATTTTCTATATATTTTAGGACACACCGTGTACCACATAAGTACGAGCATTAATCGTCACTAAAATGAGTCTCACCACTATCTAGCACAACTACAATAAGTTGTAAAAACGCGGATAACAAGATCGAAGTGCCTAGCAGACCGAAACGACGCAAAGGATGACAAGGTGCAATCTACAGCCAAAACATGTTTACCATACATGAAAGGTATGACAGATAAGACAGGACAGCCCGTACAGCAACAAAATATTGAGACCATCTCTACCACCAACAAGAAGTTCGGTAACATGCTCTAGAACTTGAAACCAAAAGTTTCACTCGCTTAGCAAGAAGTGTACAAGGCGCCATGCGGAGAGCACAATCTAAACAGGACTATCCAATCGACGTATCAACGTACGCAGAGGAGAACATCGTAAACCGTTGCTAAAAGGCTCACGTACACGATAGACCTCGATAATGTCAAGATACTACACAGCATCTCAAGTAAAACACACCGAATATTTCAAGAAACCATTGAAATACAGAAAGCAATATGAACACAAGTATGGATGCACAAAGGTTACCCAATACCTGGAAGCCGCTTCTAACGGAAACACCCACCAGTTATTACAGGAAACACTTAAACAACTTAACAGTGAAAAGCAGAGGAGAGAAAGATGAGAAGCTACTGAAAGAGGTCGGCGAATAATCAAGATCTGTTCGGTTCGAATCGCCAGAATTCTAGAACAAATCACCCGATGATAGTTGTTGCGATTCAACCAAAACATGGTACATGAAAAAGGCACGGTCGTAGCAAAAGTAAAAGGTATGCTGAACAGTACAATGTATTGCAATTAAAAAATCAAGAAATCCATTTCTAGGGACCAATTCCTACAAGTTCCCGAATATCTTCACTTTTGCAGTTATTCTACCGAGTCCCTAGATGACCGTACTTACAGACGCGGTACTGATGTAAACAAGCTCCACGCAAGCTTGTATAACGTGTTACGTTCTGGCAAAGAAATCAGCGAGTATGATACCGTAGAGGGAACGACTACATTTCCGACAGTATGTTCTTAACAAAGCTTATAAGTAATCAAAGTGTGTTTGCCCGAAGATTACACTTATAAGGTAAGGATAGTGTACATGGCTGAACGAAATTATTATCTTTCTTGCTTGGTTAATCGATAAACCGGTTCTCGATGTTCCATTTTAAAACCTATCCATTCTAGCTGTGTGTAGAATATTGCAGATCTCGGTGAACAGTAAGACTTTACTAAGTCCTTCTTTTCTTTTGGATATCATAGAGGTTAGGGTAGGGCCGGACTAAAGTTAGATTAAAAGTAGCGGTTAATCCCCTTGGAAACAGTTAGTACGTAGTGTAGGTCAAGTCTTACCTGCCACATGTCTGGAACAAGCTAACAAAACAGAATAGTAATATTAGATATAAAAAGACTCTAACAGCAAGCTTTATAAATAACGAAGCATTGTTACAGATTTCAACAACAACAGTTTTTTTTTTATTATAATATATATATATATATATATATATAAGACTTTTATTTGGTTTAATACCTAATATACTTTACACAACTACTAAATATAGAGATCAATGGAGGTCAATGTAATCCCGAAAACTGGAGATCTTGGAAAACACCTGGCGGTTTAAAAACTCCCAAACTGCTACAAATACTAGTACACCAACTAAAACTCTCTTGTCTTCATTTTTACTACAACTGGTCCCCAACGCAATCTAGGATACACTTGTAACGGGGCTTTAAAAAATCAAAATTTCGCGCTAAATTATATGAGATTAGATATTTACATATTATTTTTCTGGGTAAAGAGACGGTTATTGTTTATTTGTATTTGAGTGTAATTAATATTAAGATGAAAAACTGAGCTTATTTCAATGAGTAACCTATATATTCAATTTGAAAATATTTAAAATACGCGGCATTTGCAAGTGCATTGATGTGTTGGAAGGAAATTACGCTGTCATAATCATGATGTGCAGTTAAGGAAGTGATCAAAAAAGGGGTCGCATAAAATAAGCGATTCGATTACAAATAAGAATTAATTAGCAGTATAATAGGGAAGAAGTATAAAATTACCTTCCTTATTAAATTAATAAAAAGTTCAAATATTGGCAAGTTGGCGATATATAAAGTATAATAACTAAAAAACATTGATAATGAAAGTATGGACTTCCGTAGCTCGTTAGCAATTTGAAAACTTGTATAGTGTAAATGTATCGAACAATTAAAAATTATTATAATTTTACTAAATACATAAGTAAAATGTTTACCTCGAGTAGGATTTGAACGTACGACCTGTACTTTGCAAAATACAGGTGGTAGGTTCAAATCCTACTCAAACTTATTTAATAAAATTATTAATAATTTTTAATTACATAATTTACCTTTGAACTTATAATAATATCGAACAATTATTTACTAAAATCATTAACTGACGAAAGAAAATTTAGAAGCGTATCCAGCTACAACGAAAGTATAATAAAAGATAAGGGTAATAAAGAAGAACGGTTCCAGAGTGACGGCAAAGTGACATCATCAGAAGAGCAGTCTCTAACCTATTTGAGGCCTCTTTACCGGTCAAAGGAACGCCAGAATCACATCATTAGTTTTTGAACGAAAATAAGTAAGAACCCTTTTTATTTGTGTTGATAAATAAAACGTTTTTGTATTTGATTTCTCGAAACTTTACATTTGTGTATCACAATTAAATGAAAACAATGCTTAACTCTGATAAAGATGTTATTTGTTATAATATATTAGTTTTAAGAAGGTTATTGTAGATACAGGTTTGATTTTATGTATGTTTTAAACAACGTATTGATGCGTTTTCGTTCAGATTTGAAATCTAATTAAATGAGTATAACGCTTGATTGCTAAAATTATTAATATTAAAAGCTTATACAAATATTGAATATATAAATGTAAGTAGATCAATAGGAACCCAGATAGATAAATAAATGGAAATGAGCATAATTTTGGTAAATGATAACAGTAATCGTTTCTTTATTTTAATTTTGAGCTAGCTGTCGCAACAAATTAAGAAAGGAATTCGTAAACGTAAATCTTAAAATTCATTTACGCAAACCGAAATTAATTAGCAAGGGAAGTAAAATTTAACTGATAAATGATATCTTTATAAATTGAACCCATTCAGTTTTAATAAAACGTAATAAAAAATAATCATTTCAGTCTCACAATAACAATATTAAATTTTATTCAAAAATGATGAATCTATAAAAAAGTTTAAAAGGACTCAAATCTTATTCTTTGGAACGGGTTAAACCAACAAAAGTAATATCTAAAGGGTGTTACGCCCGTTGCACACTTGGAAACCAGGGATCTACAAGTGAGTAGTCTCTTTATTCCCAAGTGTCCCCATCAAAAAAGCACTAGAGGTCATCCAACAAACATGTCAACCGACAAACGACATATTGGGTCTGACGGAATATCGCCACAACACCTACTTTATCTACGGGAATGAATGATACAGACAGAAGGGTCACTGGTGGGATTACCGCTATTGTCAGTAGTAGCAGATATATTTATGCAAGACAACGAGACCAAAGCACTAGAATCAGCGGTGGAGAAAACAAAACCTTGACTACGGTACATCAACGACAAGTTTGTTATTTGGACACATGGAATGGAAAAATTGTCGACGTTCCTATATCAGGTTCAAATTCACAATGGAAGTGAAGGGAAAAACAAATTGAATTTTCTATATATTTTAGGACACACCGTGTACCACATAAGTACGAGCATTAATCGTCACTAAAATGAGTCTCACCACTACACACCGTGTACCACATAAGAACGAGCATTAATCGTCACTAAAATGAGTCTCACCACTATCTAGCACAACTACAATAAGTTGTAAAACGCGGATAACAAGATCGAAGTGCCTAGCAAACCGAAACGACGCAAAAGATGACAAGGTGCAATCTACAGCCAAAACATGTTTACCATACATGAAAGGTATGACAGATAAGACAGGACAGCCCGTACAGCAACAAAATATTGAGACCATCTCTACCACCAACAAGAAGTTCGGTAACATGCTCTAGAACTTGAAACCAAAAGTTTCACTCGCTTAGCAAGAAGTGTACAAGGCGCCATGCGGAGAGCACAATCTAAACAGGACTATCCAATCGACGTATCAACGTACGCAGAGGAGAACATCGTAAAGGTTGCTAAAGGCTCACCTCTTAACTGACCCAACATGAGCAGGGGACAACACATACGTACACGATAGACCTCGATAATGTCAAGATACTACACAGCATCTCAAGTAAAAGCACACCGAATATTTCGAAACCACTGAAATACAGAAAACACCGAACAATATGAACACAAGTATGGATGCACAAAGGTTACCCAATACCTGGAAGCCGCTTCTAACGGAAACACCCACCAGTTATTACAGGAAACACTTAAACAACTTAACAGTGAAAAGCAGAGGAGAAAGATGAGAAGCTACTGAAAGAGGTCGGCGAATAATCAAGATCTGTTCGGTTCGAATCGCCAGAATTCTAGAACAAATCACCCGATGATAGTTGTTGCGATTCAACCAAAACATGGTACATGAAAAAGGCACGGTCGTAGCAAAAGTAAAAGGTATGCTGAACAGTACAATGTATTGCAATTAAAAAATCAAGAAATCCATTTCTAGGGACCAATTCCTACAAGTTCCCGAATATCTTCACTTTTGCAGTTATTCTACCGAGTCCCTAGATGACCGTACTTACAGACGCGGTGCTGAACAAGCTCCACGCAAGGTTGTATAACGTGTTACGTTCTGGAAAAGAAATCAGCGGTAAAAAAAAAAAAAAAAAAAAAAAAAAAAAAAAAAAAAAAAAAAAAAAAAAAAAAAAAAAAAAAAAAAAAAAAAAAAAAAAAAAAAAAAAAAAAAAAAAAAAAAAAAAAAAAAAAAAAAGGGGGGGGGGGGGGGGGGGGGGGGGGGGGGGGGGGGGGGGGGGGGGGGGGGGGGGGGGGGGGGGGGGGGGATTTCAACAATAACAGATTAAATTTATTATAATAATTATATATATATATATATATATATAGACTATTATTTGGTTTAATACCTAATATACTTTACACAACTACTAAATATAGAGATCAATGAGAGGTCAATGTAATCCCGAAAACTGGAGATCTTAGTGAAAACACCTGGTGGTTTAAAAACTCCACAAACTGCTCCAATTACGAGTACACCAACTAAAACTCTCTTGTCTTCATTTTAACTACAACTGGTCCCCCAACGCAATCTAACAGAAATATTGTGGATGTTAGTCCAAAATTAGTTCAATGCTTACCTGACACACTTTATCATTCCCACTAAAACAAACAACTGTTGGGCTAAGATTAGGGTATAACTCATCACATTTACGATCACTTGATTTGGTTATATCAATTTTCCTTAAATTGACCCGTAGAGTTGAGTTTCCTGAAATAGTGCTCCATCCCGTATATACACCAATCTCACCTTTTCCAATTTGTTGGTTTCTGTCCATTAGATTAATTTTATTTATTTCATTGTTAAATTCCAATGGCTCTGATAAAACGATAATGGCAATATCGTTTTTGTTTGTTAATGAGTCGTAATCTGGATGTTCGTAAATATACTTCACTCTAACCACTTTTTCACCTATAGAGGTTCCCACTCGTACCTGAATACTTTCTACTGGAAAGCTTTTGGAAGATTAAGATACAAAATGTAATTTCCGTTACTGACTTACTTATAAACACAGCTTTCGGCTGTTATAATCGTATTATGGCTTACAACAGCACCACCGCATGAATGCTTTCCATATTGTTCCACCGATGCTTGGTATGAGTAATCTCGAATATTAACTTCTTGAGAGTTTACACTTCTTAGAAGAACCAAATTAAACAAGAAAAAAAAATTTGCAACGTTCATTTTTGTGATACGTGTATTTTGATAAGGGAAGCTTTTATAACTCCAATTTGTATTGCGCATCGCACATTTCAGAGAACCGACGAGTACTAAATTAACGTAAAATGCTATTCTGTATCATAACTTATAGAAATTATAAATTGACAATACCATTTATTACTGATAAGGAAGTTAAATAAACTGTATGTAATTAGTTTCATCCTTTGTACTTTTGCTGAATAGCTTATGGTTAGATGACTGCAAGTGAGTTTTTTCCATAAATCTTATCAAGTAAACAGCACATTATGGTATTTTGAGCGATAGCTGTTTATCAAAATTATTTGTGGTTATGATCAAGCGTTGTATACACACTGTGTCTAAAATTTTTCTGGCACATATTGCTATCTCGGAAACTGTTTTAATTATAGGGTTGATTCAATTAGGAAACTTTTAGAGAGATTTATTGAAAATTTAAATCTGCCTTAATATTTAATATATCTCTTGCGGTTTTTGAGATAGGTAATAGAAAAAAAAACAAAATTTTTCATTTTTAACTTTTGCCGACCGCACGTAAGTGAATGTTAGGGATATTCAAATTAATACATTATTAGATAAGGACAAAAAGAGTTTTCTAGCTTCATTTGTTTTTGAGATATTTGCATAAACTTTTTATTTTCTTACCGACGCATATTAGAATTTTGTTGCTAAAGAGATTTCGAGTGATGTATCACAAGTCTAAGTCAATAGATCCCATAATCTTCAAGATCAGAAATTATCGTTTTTTTTCATAGTAGGCTTTCGTTACGCGTGACCGCCATTGTGAAATAAAAGAATAATTCGTCATTATTCCATTCCTTGAGTTTAAATAAACTTGTACATTTAAAAATTGACATCAAGTCAACAAGAGACATTTTACACTTCTAATTAAAGCTTCCTATTCATTATTATCCCCTAATAATTAAATAGAACTTCAATAGAATTAATAAGGCTATGAAACAAAAATCTATCAAACAAATTAATATGAAAAAGCTAATAAAGAGATTTGCAACACATACCTCCCTCCATTATTAATACATCTTTCATGAGATGCCTGTGAACGGTTACCTCAAATTTTTTCATATCTTAAGTCAAAGGAAAACAGGAGCTTGCGATATCATTCCAGAGTTTTGGAACCATGCACAAGAATGTGAATTGGGCCCATTGCATACAAGTTGAGATTTGTACTACGTATTCACGAAAACCGAGTATTCGTACCGAAGGTGGCCCAAGATGGTATCAAAGAATGTATTCATCAGCGCAATAGCCACTGTAATACCGATAATACAAAGAAAGAATTGAAATTCATCTATCCTATGCTCAAGGGACTGTATGTGAGAAATAAAGTACGGGCCATTTATAAGTCTAACCGCTCTTTTTTGGATGCGATCGACCATATAAGGCTGTATTGATGAGTACCAACCCAGCGCTGAGAATCATTTTCTAAATTATGTCGAATGTGGGCTTTATACAGCAGAAAAAGTTGTCGGGAGGTAAAGCACTGCTTAAATCTGTACAAAAAGGCTATTCTACGAGCAGCTGCTTTAGCAACTGACAGAAGATGGTCATGTCATGATAGTTTTGAAGGTACAGTGATACCCAACATAGTAATTGTGCCTGAAAACATAAGATCTGGACGATTCATACTTACACCAGCTAATGATCGATATGTTGGTGGATACCAGGCGACAGTGAGTTTTATTAGCATTAAATTTTATTATAGTGTAACTTTCCCATTCTAGGATATGATGAATGTCTTTGTTGATTGAAACTGCTATTCCAACTTTTCGATCTTGCTTCGAGATAGAAAGTGGATTATCATTACGAGTATGAGTAGGCTGAGAAGTCATCCACTACGATACGTATTCGTCTTTTGTCAAGAAAACCCAATTGAAGAGCGTATCATTTGACCCAAACGATGTGAGTTTGGTACGTAAAGACTTATGCCAAACTTGTGGAAATGCTTGTGATATGTTCTTGAACCAGATCACGTCGAATTTTTTGTCCCTCAAAGCCTAAATCCTCTTGCAAGCGACATTATCCTTGTGATAGGCACACACTCCTCCTTTGTATCCAAAGTTAGAGTGAACATTGTATTGGGGAAGTTGCAATTCGGGTCAATTGGAGCTTTCAAATTAGACTAGTGTTTCTGATAGACACAAAATGCCTAGTAGCAATTGTTCAAGATGTTGGTGAACAGCATTAAGATTAGATCTGATACCGCGGATGTTACTATAATGGATCATAAAGTGAGTACTTTCGATGACCGAGGCCGCTTGGTCCATACTCTCCCAGACATCCGCAGGGGGTAGCATTTTACGTCCGGCAATTAGGTCATCTTTTTTTGGACTATCAATCTGATAGAAAGACAGTGAGGGCGAAAGGAAGGATAAGATGAGAATAGATTAAGGATAAGGGAAAGGATGACCTGCAGCACTTATCGAGCTCGGAAAATATGAGTCCCAATATTAAGCAAGCCATGGCTTCCAGAACTGATTTTTTTAGTAATTCGCATAAATAAAAATCGGTAGGAGTGAAATTTGGTGACCTCGCCAACCAAGTAATGGGGCTATTATTGAAGATAATATTTTCACTAAAAGTGTTTCTGAGGAGCTCCACCGTCTTTATGATATTGTGGGCCGGACATCTATCTCGTTAAACCCAAATGGTGGGCCATTCTTTTGGGAGAACAGTGTTTTTAATGGCAGGAGTAATTTCTTTCTGTAATAGTCGAAGATATTTATTTCCATTAAACATAAACGGCCAAATCAATTTGATGTGTGAAATACCCAAGGATAGATTTTATTTTATTTGTCAGGCGTAGTAAAATTTCTTGAATCTACCTATAATGCTATACCGCACACTAAACCCAAATCTGTTTGTAAACGTCTTTGGTCTAAATTACTGGGATTCTATGTTTCCCAGCAATCATCATTAGGTATGCTTATTAGCTAGTCCACAACTCGTAACTCGTGCTTCGTCTGTCCAGAAAGCTTTGGATTGAAAGTTCGGTACTTCTTGGAATTATCTTATAAACTATTCACCAAATCTATCCCTTCTATCAAAATATTTTTCTTAGCGAATTTCTTGGGTCGTCCATGACATGTTTCACTATGGTAATATTCCTAATGGTATAAGTTTTAGGTTTTGGTTTCAAAAAAGATACATAAGGTAACAAGTTCGTAACTAAGACTCTAAAATGTTTTTGGATAGGTTGGTGTCGCTCCAGAAATTGTTCTTGATTCGCCTGTGCTTTAGATTCTGTGTTCATGTTTTTAAAATACAGTTCAATCACAGCTAAATGTTGTCATACATCATTGAAAATCTCTGGAAGGGTTCTTCCAAAAATGCAATAATTTCATATGGTGTCGGTAAGAAAATAAGAAGTAC